>VMBQ01000397.1:187739-283888 GCA_007657795.1 Dreissena rostriformis | reverse complement strand
TCATTTTCATCAATTGTTCTTACTATAGTTGTGACAAATATCCCATCGGAAGCCGTGTAATGCCGGATGTTATTTAAGAAGAATGAACTCGGGATGTTCTTACGTTACTTCCGATTTGAATGAAAATGGCGAGTAGAATGTGTGATAAATCGCGACTTTGTCATATTCGTTCTCGCTAAAAACATCATTATTATATCGAAGTGAGGTCCTTCGGTTATTTGCATTAAATTCGATGAATAAAAGTTGTTCACGGGTTTAAAAAAGCAGGACCTTTGGCCCTTAACACTGACATTGGATATTATAGTTTGTGATAAAAAAAATTAACCGTGTGTTACAAGTCATATTACAGTTAAATTACTTCATTTATGCAATATGATAAAAGCTACAAATAGGATTGCATTTAAACAACAATCGCTCATATATCATGTTCCACTGTCATAAAAAGCTTTTACAAGAAACACTTGTTTGTATATACTCCATATAAAATTCTTAAGTAGTGTACATGAATGCAAGCTTACATCTTTATTTTATTCAGCTGTACAGTGAATGCACATTTGAACTGTTAACTACTCTTTATATAACATGGATGTATGTTATATTATACGATGAAAATAAATGTGTGCAGACACATGTATAAACTGTTGTTTGTTTATTCCTTCCTGATTGGTAATTTCGAAAAGTCAAGTGCGCTCTAAACATAGAATTAAATTTGCATGGCAAAATTCATATTTCACAAACCTCGTTTTTTGTTCACATTTGTGTAATGAAATTGATTTATGAAGCACACTAAGTCAGATAATGAGATACATCTTTAATTAATAATAATAATACATGCATTGCATGAACATATAATATCCTTGACATTTACTGCCCTAGAATGTCATTCTGGAGTCCAAGATTCACTGTCTTAGTAGTTGAAGAGGAAGCAACACATCTTCTCACTCGTTGTAGTACACATGGACCACTGTCAACTTCATTCAAGAACATTAAAAATGTATTGAGCTGCTGAAGTCTTCAGTTAAACAATACAAGTGTAGGTTGTTTAAATCCTCAATTCGTCAAAATTTTCGTCCATTTAAATTCAATTACCTAATTATTGAAACAGAACACGTTGTAGATTCTATTATTTACATTTTAATTGGTGTCGCCATTTTGAGTGTAATGATCATGTGACTAACAATCACACGACTCCTTTCCGACCCAAACACAGAGGTGAATGTAATGTAACTGTCGTGCAAGAGATTGTCCACATACGGTTTCACATTTATGAAAATCAAGTGTTACTTCGCCATCTGAACCTCTGTTCACCTATAATGAAAGTTGGTTAACTAACGATCATTGATCCAACACTATATTATTATTGACTCATTCATCTTCCTTTGTTATATCACTGGTCTGCCTCACCTTTGCCACTGACGTAGTGGTGGGAAGTCAGATGCCTCCCGCCTAAAATAAATTTAAATAAAACAAGTAATACACTACTTGTAAACCCAATATGTTCATGGGCGTTAAATAAGAATAAATACAATCGTTAAACCAGGGAACCAATTATTGCATAGACAATATAAGTCAATTGAGATTGTTGCAACAATGCATCACACGATCAAACATGACACATACATTATTCTCTTAATTTTAGCACAAACATAAAATGGTTATGCTTAATTAATTCAATCATGCAAACAAATATATTATTTTACAGTAATGATACCATCAGGTCGACATTGGTCCAAAACGGGCATGCTTGTTGGGCATATCATATTTTCACGCACTCGAAGAGACAACGTTAAGTGTTCTCATTAATTTACTTAGAACAAAAAGTAACATAACCATATGAATATTGAATTGGCGTTGTCCGTCGGTCAGTCCGTCTGTCAGTAAGGGCTATTATATCTCAGAAACTATATAAGATATCAACATGAAACTTCACGGGTGCATATATATCAATGAGGAGAGGTGCCATGCACAAAAACCATAAACCTAAACTTTATTAAATAAGAGTTCTTGCCCTTTGTTTTTTGTGTTATGCAACTTTTCAGGCCTATATCTTAGATACCATACACGATTTTAACATTAACATTCATGGGTGTATATATTTGAATGAGGGGAATTGCCATGCTAAAGAACCGTAACTCTATACTTTCTTAAGTAAGAGTTATTCCCCGTTGTTGTTTTTTGTATGATGTACATGTAACTTTGCTACTAGATTTCCACGTGAAACTTCATGGGTGTATATATATCAATGAGGAGAAATGCAAATCATAAAAACAATACCCCAACACTTGATTATTTTGTTTCAGGATTATACCGTATATCAAGACATTTGCACCCATCCATAAACACAATTTATTTGGCGGTGTATATCAATTCAACGAATGTGCTTGTTTACTATAATATATGTATAATTCTTAATTGTTATTGGTCTCGAATGTTCAGTTTTACATATGATACAATAATACAACATGATTCTTTTGTCAGGCAATGATGACCAACTGGCAGCATTTGGTAGCCTTCGCAGACACGAACCTTAAGATGCTTGAGAACGAGGATCTCTGTGACGTCACATTAGTGGCCGGAAATGAGCAAAAACAGATCAGATGTCACAAGTTCATTCTGGCCAGTCGTAGTCCAGTTTTCTATGCCATGTTCTGTGGTGCACTTGCTGAATCAAAGGATGTTATCCGCATTCCAGATATAGAGCCATCTACACTTGAGGATTTATTGCGGTTGGTATAATACTGAAAAGGGTTGTGATTGCAAGTTAAGTCTTTTAAAGGTTTATTTATTAAAATCAAACAGTTATAAAATGAAAAACTTCCACGTGATTCTAAGCCAAATATTTATTTGAGTTGTGATAAATACGTTTTATGAACTAAGGATGCTTTTGGTGACACCAAAATCTAGCAACTAATGAATAAAAACATAAATCAAATTGTTAGTATACTTGTAGGGTATTATATTTTCATTTGAAACGTAGTTGAATTACTTTGAAATTTGAAAACAGAATATTTGTATTGTCTCGTTATTCAACAGAAACATGTTTTCTTCCAGGTTTCTGTACAGCGGCGAGTTTGAAATAAACACTGAAACAGTTCTCAGTCTGATGTACGCTGCTAAGAAATACGACATCCCTGGGCTGGAATCACATTGCAAGTCTTTCCTGAAAGAGAATATTGACGCCGAAAACGTTTGCCCTATTCTCGACCAGGCCATATTGCTTGACGACGAAGAAATTAAAGCTAAAAGTTTGCACTTTATTATGGAGAAGCCCGGAGACGTTTTGAAATCAGATTCGTTTGTTCGAATGTCAAAGTCTGGATTACAGGAAGTGCTTAAACTGGAGCATTTATATGCAAGTGAGTGTGAACTGTACGCTGTATGCAAACGGTGGGCTAGTGAGAGGTGTAGAGATGCGGGCAAACAAGACACAGATAAAAATATAAGGCAAGAGTTGAGCGAAGAACTAATTTACCTGATTCGATTCCCGACCATGACTTTGGAAGAGTTCACGGATGTTGTAGCCTCTGAAAATGTTCTTACGAAAAGTGAACTACTAAGCGTGTATCGAAGTATTGCAAAAAAGGACATTCTCTCAAAATTCATAACCAAACCCCGCACGTTTACATCGGTAAACTGTTTGTTTGTAAGGTGTGCACGTATCTGTAAGCCCTGGACTTATACTGGGTCACAAGATGGCATCAGTTTTACAATGTCTAAAGACTGTGAACTGATTGCAGTGGATATGTTTTTGCCCACCACTGCAGGCTCTGTGACTGGTGTAGTANAGGGACGGAACTTTATGCACATGCATTAAGCCCTATTTCACCACAGTGAGGCTCATATTAGATTATCCCTTTGCATGCTGGGAAATTTGTTGTCTGCTAAAATGTTGTCTGCTAAATTTCTAAAATTAGCATTTTCTTCGATTTTTTTTCAAAGAATGCTATCAGAATAGCAAACAATTTGGATCCTGATGAGACGCCACGTTCTGTGGCGTCTCATCTGGATCCAAATTGTTTGCAAAGGCCTTCAAAATCCGGTTCCAGCGCTCAAAGGGTTATTCATGTATGAACCTGATACTTCTGAATTCTATAAGAATCAATTATACACTTGGATTGAGTCCTATATTTATATTACTCCCAAATATTAACCTGGCACTTACCTGTATACATTATAATATAAAAATACAGTTAAAATTAATATATTTGTTTTTGTACTGGAAGCGATTTAACTCTTTTAGCGCTGGAACAGAATTTTGAAGGCCTTATCAAACAGTTTGGATCCAGATGAGACACCACAGAACAGGGCGTCTAATCAGGATCCAAACTGTTTGCTATTATGATAGTATTCTTTGAAAAAAAGTGAAGAAAATGATGATTTTAGAACTTCAGCAGACAACATTTTAGCAGACAACAAATTTCCCAGCATGCAAAGGGTTAAATCGATTGAAGCGGCTCTCTCCAAGAACACTGTTATTGCCTTGTTAAATGTGCAAAAATCATGAAAAAGTGCGCATATAAAATTGAATGCAAATATAGGAATCAATCCAAACGTTTAATTTATACTAATTGAGTTCATGATTGCCTGGTAAATGTTTTTGAGCTATACTTGATTGTGTGCACTTGTTTAACAAGTAAATGACAACATAACAGTTAGTGGGATATTATTTTTTGTCTTATTCGAAGAAAACTGGGCTTAATGCATGTGCGCAAAGTGTCATCCCAGATTATCTTGTGCAGACAACACTATTGGCTGTTATGGAACTATTCATTCAAATGAAAATTCTGTTTAGATGTCTAGTGTTGTACTTGATTAGCCTGTGCAGACAACACAGGCTAATCTGGGACAACACTTTACACACATGTATTAAGCCCAGTTTTCCTAGAACGTGGCTCCTTTTATCTATGCAACCTGATTCTTGTATGAAAATTAATGTATTCATCGTTTTCGTATTTTAATAGGCATTGTATTCATGCATAATTAAGTCAGTGTTTTGATAATATTGGAGAGCTAAAATGGAAATGATCAGCATTGAATTTAGCACTGTGATTAGTGCATGTTTATTGTTTAAGTTCTGTTAAGAATTAAATTGAAACTAGAAATGGCGCGGCAGAGGCCGACACGTATCCCCACACCGAATGTTCGACCTAGGTGTGCCCCAGGGTTGATAATGGGGCCATGCATAGTCGAGATTGACCGNAATTACTTTGAAATTTGAAAACAGAATATTTGTATTGTCTCTTTATTCAACAAGAACATGTTTTCTTCCAGGTATCTGTACAGCGGCGAGTTTGAAATAACCGCTGGCACAGTTCTCAGTCTGTTGTACGCTGCTAAGAAATACGACATCCCTGGGCTGGAATCCCATTGCAAGTCGTTCCTGAAAGAAAATATTGACGCCGAAAACGTTTGCCCAATTCTCGACCAGGCCATATTGTTTGACGACGAAGAAATTAAAGCTAAAAGTTTGGACTTTATTATGGACAAGTCCGAGGGCGTTTTGAAATCAAATGCGTTTGTTCGAATGTCAAAGTCTGGATTAAAGGAATTGCTTAAACTGGAGCAGTTAAATGCAAGTGAGTGTGAACTGTACGCTGCATGCAAACGGTGGGCTAGTGAGAGATGTAGAGACGCGGGCAAACAAGACACAGGTAAAAATATAAGGCAAGAGTTGGGAGAAGAACTGATTTACCTGATTCGATTCCCGACCATGACTTTGGAAGAGTTCACGGATGTTGTAGCCTCTGAAAATGTTCTCACCGATAGTGAACTACTAAGCGTGTATCGAAGTATTGCAAAAAAGGACATTTTCTCAAAATTCATAACCAAACCCCGCACGTTTACATCGGAAAAATGTTTGTTTGTAAGGTGTGCACGTATCAGTAGGGACTGGACTTATTATGGGTCACAAGATGGCATCAGTTTTACAGTGTCTAAAGACTGTGAACTGAGTGCAGTGGATATGTTTTTGCCCACCACTGCAGGCTCTGTGACTGGTGTAGTAGAGCTCCTTGAGGGAACTACAGTTATTCATTCTCAGAATGTTACATTGAATCGCAATAAAGGTGTGAAACATTTGCTCGTTAATTTAGATACACGCCTGAATCTTAAATCCACTAACGAATATTCTGTACGACAAAGAATGACAGGAAAAAGTGTGTTTTATTGTGGCTCAACCAAATCCAATATAACGATGGAAGGTGTGACTATGACGATCACGGACTTAAAGGTTGGATTGAGTTATAACAATACAAGCGTTTCACAGGGACAGTTTTATGGATTTGAACTTTTGATCAATACAAAGACATAAAACTACATTAAAGCATCTAATATATTAGAACATATCTCTCTACATCGTATTCTTGTAATGATACAAAAATAGTATTAGATGTTGTTTGTAAATGGCGTCGACTGAAACCGTGCAACACAATATTTGATTGATAAACCTGTGTGAATTTTGCAAGTATTGTTAAATAATGATTTAAAATAAAAATTAATATGTTCCGTTTAGTTTGTATAAGAAGTAATCATTCTTCTCCGAAGTAAAACAAATGAATTGATTGTAGAGACTTTATCATCATTAGTGTTGTTGGCGATGTTTATTAAGATAATATAATATTTGATAAACAATGTTACGCGTTTTGTGTTAGAAAATAAATAAAACATGTCAATATATTAAAATTATTAATGGTATTAGCTGGGTACATATTTCTCAGTTGCTTTTTTAACCTGAAATGTAAGGTTTATCTTTGGATACGTGTTGATTATTTGGATATCTTTAATCTGTTCTCAAATAATGAATGTCATTCACAACAATATGTGCAAGATAAAATACCGTATGTACACGGGTAACAACGCATGCAAACAATGACACTGAGATTTTTTTCTCTAAGTGATTTTATTCCTTTATTCTACATGTATTAACTAATAGTGCAAGTTATTTTGCTAACTACAAGACGGTTGTCAACTATTACATTTTGGACGGTATGCATGTAATTTATGTTCTAGCTGTGCGAACAACCTTTATGGTGTCTGGAAATTCCATCCATCTTTAAAACTAATCGAATTAAAATTATTTTACTGCGCATGTATTCATCAATATTCCTTTACTACTTTGCAATTGGTATCGTTTAACTGCATCACAACTAATGCGATGGTTGCTTGGGTTTACCGATATCAGTTTGCCTAAGCGTCTTTTGTGATTGCAGTCTTTGTTTAATAACTGTGATTTTATGACGAAATAATATGCCTCGTCAATTTAAGTATAAGGACATGTTTAAATCGTTATGCCCCATGGAGTGAGATGCATTCAGCTTTACACTTGTCCATTCGACCGTTCGTACGTACATGTATGTTGGAATGAACGTCCCGCAGATTGTGTTTTAATTTCCTCTTTAACTGGAAGGTGGATATCGTTCAAATATTGACAGTTGAATGACTTTAATGTGTATATGATAGTTAAGAATTAAATTTCGACTGCGACCAATTTTTGACTGGATTATGGCCCTTAGTCTTTTTGTCCGCTGTCAAATATATATAGTGGATATTTCTATGTCTAAGCATTTGTTTTAGCGGAGTACGTGACACATTCCTAGCAGTGATGTGAATTTCAATTCTGAATTTTAATTGTAATCAAAAGAAAGATCTCCGTAGTCTCCATTTGACGAAACTAGACGAATCAGCAGTTCACCATATGTTACTGTTTGTTACTGTTACGATGAAAATTCAATATAGAGATCAATGCAATATTTTAATAGTTAATAATGTGTGCGGTTGAGATACTCTTTGTAATATGTAAATCTTTCATTTTTTCATCCGACCTTTATCATTCCAGGCCGAATACATATGGCTTATGAACAAACTAGTTGACAAAAACGTTTTTCATATAGGTTTATTCAATATACAATATACATACAGTACATGAGTATACATGTTCAAAACATAGTAAAATATATACAAGCATGAACATGTTATCAATATTGAATTTCATACGTAGTTAAACAAAGTATCAATACATAAAAAAATGTCTAGGGCAATCGGATTACAGAATTAAGAATCTATTTAACAATGTTATAATGATAACATAAAACACAACAAAGACGAATCTTCAAGATAGCGAAAAGTCAAGTTTGAGCAATACATCATACAAAATCATTAATAAAAATATGTATACAGGTGTCGTTGACTAAATGCTGTTTGTAGAAAGATAGCTAAGTTTATGTTGGTAATTGTGTTAACATATTGCATCAATTCAATTAACTTTATTAAATTACTTTTGGTTTGTTCCAGTAATATTTATTGTATCCAATTTTCTAATAGTATCATATAAGGAACACTCAAATAAAAAATGATATTCATCCTTAAGAACCTTGCAAGGTTGACATATCATTCTCTCTTGAAAAGGTATAGATTCAGGTGTATTCCATCTGCCTGATTTAATTTCTAATCTATAAGATGTAACTCTTTATCTTCAAAGATCAAATCGAAACTTGCGATTCAAATAAACAAAACTGACTGTAACTGATTGTTCTTGAAGAAATATTAAGTTCGTACATCAACTTTAAGATAAATGTATCATTTACACTAGACTTTACCAAGAGTAAAAATACTTTTTATCGCCTACTTCTTGGTTAAGCCATAAAGTATGTCCGACTAAGCCTTGCAGCAGATGAATAACAGATTTTGACGATAAATGTGTATTCCACGTCTTTATTAAATTCTCACACATGTGGCTATAACTGCACTTGACATACGTGTGATCTTCTTACTGAATCATGTTCAACCGATACCGTATTTCATTAATGGCACTTTTAGTTATCAAGGATGTTCTGCCAAATTTCCCATAAACAACCTTATTCTGTGTTTGAATTTTCACATCTATTAGTTTTTGTTTGCAAAATATTAATTGGACTCTTTTTATAGCCATTGACTTAGTTAAGCCCCAAATTTCTGACCCATAATTTAAAATTGGTAAAACAAGCTGATCAAACAACTCTAATTTGTTATGTATTAAAATAGTTGGGCATTTTACTAATTATGAGTTAAGCTTAAAAACAGCCTTCTAGGCTTGGCCTGCAAGTATTTCAAAAGTATTTACAAAAGATCCTCCTGAAGTGAATACAATTCCTTAGTATGTACACGATTTAACTATTTCTAATGCTTGGTCTTTGTACAAAACTTTAATATCCCTCCTAAGATGTCACCCCTTTTTAAAACCATTACCTTTGTTTTATTTGTATTTAAACCTATTACACTATTCCTCTAAAACGACTAAACTTTGATTAGTTCATCCTCTGTTTCTGCAATAATTACAATGTCATCTTCATATAACAACAACACTAATTTTAGCATACCAATACCGATCCTTTAAAACAAATTAACATATAATGTTCTTCTATGTCATTCAAATAAATATAAAATAGGAATGGTGATAATGATTTCCCTTGTTTTAAACCTAAAATACAGAAAACATCTTTATTACGTATTATGTTACCTAATTGTATTCTTGATTTCGCATGTGTATACATAGATTTGATGATATTAAGCACTTTACCTCTAACGCCGAGCTTCAACAGTGTATACCAAATGATATCCCTCACCAAATAATCGAATGCTTTGTTGAAATCAACAACTACGGCCAACACTATTTTGTGTTCGCTTAATAAATAATTAATGACACCATGTTATACAAATATGTTATCGACAGTTCTCATATTTTGCCTAAATCTTGACTGTGCCTCTTTGTAGATATGATATTTTTCAGCCCAATTGTTAAGCCTTTTGTTAATGACCTTAGTGAATAATTTTCCAAAAGTACTAACTAATGTTATTCCTCTGTAATAATTAACATACTGCTTATCACCTTGTGTATGTAAAGGAACAATAAAACCCTCACACCATCCTTCGGGAAATGTCCATATTCAAACAATTTATTAAATAAAGTACAAACAACTTAAGAAATCAGCAAATAATCAGGGCCACCTGATTTACCATTATGTATTTGTTTACAAGCACTAATAACTTCTTGATCAGTAAATTCCATATTTAACTCATTAAACATTATATTTAATTCTTCATTTAAGTTCCGGTCCAGATAAAACAAAACATCTTTATCAGCTTGCTTAAATCTAGAGTTAGGAAAAGTAATTGATTTAAAATAGTTTAAACATTCCCTACTACTTGTATCTAACTTAATATATTTGTTTGTATTATTATTTAACAGTTTCCAGTAAAGTTTTGCATTTGTAAGTCTGGCATTTTCTAATTTCATTGTTTGTTTTTTATCATAAGCATATTTTTTTTTTATCTAATTTTACTTTTAAAAAGATACATTTATTCTACTATGCTGCGTCTATTCTCCTCTGATGGATAATGTCTGTACAAATTAAGATTTATATAATAACATTTTCTTTATTTACACTCATTATCCACATATGAAGCATTAAAAGTAGTTTTATAAACAAAATATGTGTTAAATATTAATTATTTTAATTATTATATGAAAATGTGATTTCAAAATTTCGTCTGATCGTTTTGTGTCATTAATATAAGTGTGCACTATTTACATATAATGACCGAACTCCTGAAACCTAATTCAAATATCCGAAAAACGCACCAGTTAGACTGAGTGTATGTAGAAACAGGACGCCCATTGACTGCAGGAAGATTCCATTTGACTTTTTTATGTTTTCGAGAAAAACACGTTAAAATGTTTCAAAAACACTACACAATTCAAATTTTGCTTACATGTTATTCAATTTTGTCTGATGGTACTTTTAAGCACTTTGGACACTATTTTGGTTTTAAGAGTACGAAGGCACAATGTGGCTAATAGCCCTATTTTGCTTTCCCAACTTTCTCGGCCTTGAAGTTTTAGTTAAAATAATTAAACGTTTGGCTATATATTAGTTCATGCACAAGTGAGATAAAAATATAGGCACCTCTAGTTTGTCGATTTGTGTTACACAGGTCAGCATCACAACAATGGGAACTATCATTCAGACTATGTGACCTTGTTAGTGTGGATGTCACGTGACTGCGTCTACCAATGAGGACGCCACCAGAGTGGGGAATACAGTGCTGAAATATGTATGTCTTTGCATTTCACAAATGTCAGATTGAATTACTGAGTTAACAATCCTTCTTAAACATTTAACTGCAAGTACGCACACACATTTGTATATTAAACACAATACCAAAAACTAAGACACGTTCATTCATTGTGATACATGCATGTTACAATAGCTTCATTTTCAAATTAGAGTTCAGTATTTCGCGAGTATAAAGAAGACACAGGTGCATTATTAAACTTCAGTAAGAAACCATAAATGAGCTTATAAATACATAAATAGATACAGCTACTATAATACGTACGTCTTTTGGCTTGCAGCCGGATGTAAATAGTGTGGTTCCAAAACTTTCCTCACCATTAACACTGCACACTTATGTAAAATATACGTTTGTGTTAAGAAAGAGCAAACTAACAAATCCACATGTTTATGACAACAACAATATGTGATGATTGGGTTTTATAAGAGGACAGAAAAATCACATATGAATAACGAAATAAGAGGCATAACAATCTAGATCCATTTACTTTGCATTAAAAGTCGTTCAAGCTTTTAAGTTGATTTAGCTTTTAAAGTAATTTAAAATTTAATTTAATTTAATTGTAAAGTAAACTTTTTTGCAGAGACATAAATTAGAATTTGCTTCGTAACATTGTGACTGTAGTATTTTGGAAAAAAAAATATGTGAATCATTATATAATTTAGGAGGCATTTAGTGAGTGAATCACGATGTCCATTGCTATTGTAAACATCAAATGAAAAATGTATCCCGCCCCGGCCTCCATTTCCTAAAGATACCGGGACAACTGGAACGGGGTATTTTTATCGGCTACTTTTACGATGGTATAACAGAAGGGAAGTGAATAATGTTTTAGATAAAGCTAAACATTTATCTCAAACTGGTCAACCCGGTTGCAAACCAATATGGAACATAATTTAAAACGTTGATATGACATGCACTGAGAAGACAATGCTCAATTTGCTGCAAATTGTTCCAACAGACACATATAATGCTATTTAAATCCTCATGATAATGTTATTTGTTTATTGGAAACATGGCATTAATTACATAATAACATATCCTTTACATTATGATTATTACTGAATTGTATAAATGAACATTTATAACATCTTGGCATGGCAAAATTATATACAGTTTTATAAAATTCGGTTAATAATTCCTGAGATATATCAGGAAAATGAACAGTGTTTTAACATAATTTCATATGTTTAATGACATGGACAAAGCTGAAAAATCATTCGCTTGTAACAACCAGAAAATTGTTAGCTTAATAACTCTTCATTGAGAGTAATATTCGTGCTGGTAAGTAAGAGCTCAGACAAAATTGAAAAAATGACATTTCCTAATAACTTTGGAAAATTATTCATGGGGCGTATATAAAACGTTAACATGCCGAATTAATTGCAACATAAAATGGTTGGCACAGGAACTGTATTTTAATTTGACCTTTTTTTATAATAAAAATAGAATGACACATCGCGTTCTCCAACACAACTTCATAATGTAAAGAATGTGGATGTGTTGAGTGTCCCGTATTCTTCATTTGCCTTTCTTAACATAACTCTCCTTCCCGACAAACGTCAATACTATGGCAACGACCTTCAGGTAACGGGTTCTCACAGCTATAGCACACAGGACCACGTTGAAAAGGATATCCTGAATAGAACCCATAAATAAAAGTTGGTTTTATTCGATGAATTACATATTGAGTAAAGCTTTCATATGTGTTACGTGTTGTTGTCATAACATGGGTGTGTAGAGTGTTGACTCTGGTTTAGATACGTATTATGATGAGTTTGCAATTGTGTATAATAATCTGACCTGTTTGATCATTTGTATGATCTAAGTGTACACTTTTTTCAGTTCTAGGTCTAAATTATTGATGCCGTTTATATGATATAAAAAAGCGTGTAGTTGTGGGGTGGGCTCATCGTATTTGACATGCAATATTGTGTTATCTATAGCATCACAAACATGACATTGTATTGATTTCTTGTCATTACAGTTGTTTGTTACCAAAGACAATTGTTAAAGCACATTATTTTGACTTAACCTTCTTCGCCGTATCCAGCGTTGTTAAACACATCCTTGTCACAACACTGGTACAATAACTCGAAATTGAGGTGGAATTTCTGCACGACTGTTAGTAAAAGTATAAAAAAAAATATTATGGATATTTAAAAATCACGTCAGCACAAATATATGCATTCAATGATTTTATCAAATCTATACAAAACATCTATTNAGGAACAATAAAACCCTCACACCATCCTTCGGGAAATGTCCATATTCAAACAATTTATTAAATAAAGTACAAACAACTTAAGAAATCAGCAAATAATCAGGGCCACCTGATTTACCATTATGTATTTGTTTACAAGCACTAATAACTTCTTGATCAGTAAATTCCATATTTAACTCATTAAACATTATATTTAATTCTTCATTTAAGTTCCGGTCCAGATAAAACAAAACATCTTTATCAGCTTGCTTAAATCTAGAGTTAGGAAAAGTAATTGATTTAAAATAGTTTAAACATTCCCTACTACTTGTATCTAACTTAATATATTTGTTTGTATTATTATTTAACAGTTTCCAGTAAAGTTTTGCATTTGTAAGTCTGGCATTTTCTAATTTCATTGTTTGTTTTTTATCATAAGCATATTTTTTTTTTATCTAATTTTACTTTTAAAAAGATACATTTATTCTACTATGCTGCGTCTATTCTCCTCTGATGGATAATGTCTGTACAAATTAAGATTTATATAATAACATTTTCTTTATTTACACTCATTATCCACATATGAAGCATTAAAAGTAGTTTTATAAACAAAATATGTGTTAAATATTAATTATTTTAATTATTATATGAAAATGTGATTTCAAAATTTCGTCTGATCGTTTTGTGTCATTAATATAAGTGTGCACTATTTACATATAATGACCGAACTCCTGAAACCTAATTCAAATATCCGAAAAACGCACCAGTTAGACTGAGTGTATGTAGAAACAGGACGCCCATTGACTGCAGGAAGATTCCATTTGACTTTTTTATGTTTTCGAGAAAAACACGTTAAAATGTTTCAAAAACACTACACAATTCAAATTTTGCTTACATGCTATTAAATTTTGTCTGATGGTACTTTTAAGCATTTTGGACACTATTTTAGTTTTAAGAGTACGAAGGCACAATGTGGCTAATATCCCCATTTTCTTTCCCTATTTTTTAACAAAATAACAATTATTCAGTGAAGTAAGGTATCATGCGACAAAGGGAACCTTTTCGCTTTCACAAGTTTTCAACAAAATACGTATTCTTTGGTGAAAAAAGGTTCCATTTGAAATACGGCACATGTTAACGCCCATCATTATCTCAAGGTGTCATGCGTCTTTTTTCTCTTTTTTTCACTTCGTAAACCTTCAAAACAACAGAGAAAATATATGTGCTATTTCACAATACGACACTTTTTATTCATGTAACAACTCAATTTACAGTTAAGCCATTGCTGCTTAGTATTATTATTGTGTATAACAACATGACTTTTAATAGATTGCACTTATTTTATATTTGTGATGTGTTAAACATGAATAGTTACATTATAGATATGTATAAAGGTATGAAAAACTATGAACAACTAAATACGTTTATCAATTGTTACATATTACTATTGTGTATTACAATGTGAATATTGAGTAGAAATTTTTGCTGATATTTCATTTTCTAAATATGTGTAACATGAAAACCCAATAGGTAGTTTTGCAAACATTTCTTATTCATGATTTTAATAACAATATTAACATTATTATTGTGAACATTACCTCAGTTATGCAATTTGTATTACTTCTTGGTGTAACTACTGTAGGTGTGCATAGTGAAATATGTATCATTATTGCATTATAAGCAGTATGTGACACACAAATATTTAGTGTTCTTATATTTGGTATATTCAATAAACATTGCATGATGTGATGTTTGTATTAATTGTCGGATGACTTACATTACAAATAAACGAATTGATATTATGATTGCATAGTTTCAAATGCTTTGCACTGCACATATTATAGAAACATGAGATTTTTTTTACATCTATTAATGTATATTTTATTTACATCAATTCCCACTTATAACACATGCATGGCTTACAATAAACTTGAACATATATCAAAACTAGATTTCTTTCCAGCATTGGCAGTGATTGAAGTTTGTCTTTCAATAGTTTTCACAGATTTTTATTTTGAACGTTGAACTAACTATAATAAAAAGCCACATGAGACCCAATTTAGTTACCTATTATAAGTCCCAATTTGAAAGCAAATAGACTGTAATGGTTCCACAAATCAAGCCCATTTTGGCTAATTATTGACTATACGCAACGCGTTCATGCACATTGTCGTGATTATTAAACTAAAGCACTTAAAAGAATAACTTTCAAATATTAATCACACAACATGTTATACAATGTAAACTAACGATTTGGTTAGACTAAAATGAGCACACTGTTAAAGAGTTGAATTGAACAGCACAACGAACATAATGGAATTGTAGAAAGAAACAATTAACAAACTTATCAATGTAGAACAGAGATAAACAATGAGTGGAGACTTAGTGATTGGTATGACAGTGGAACAATAGAAATGTGTTTAACTCGGGGAAACAAGTTAAACAGTGAAGATTGAAGATTAAACAAGAAGCAATACCAAAGGTTGTTTATGCTACAAAAAGTGTTACTCAATTACAAATAGACATTTGAAGATAGCCCATTTGAAAACAGATTGGTTATTATTACAATATGACTATATGTCACACTGTAGCAGATAGTATATCGTTTTTTATATCACAAAACGGTTTAATGCTTACGTTGTAAGGTAACTGTTGAAACTTCAGGATGCATTTGTTTTTAACTCAATTACGTCGTCTCCAGAATATCCAACACTCATCTTGCTTGTGTCTTTATTGATGTAGACTGCCACAAGGTAGAATATATCAAGTTGTATGTTATTAAGAACTCTCTTGCCGTCCGTGTTAACTTTACTTACAGAATTGTCACCAAAGACAAACTGCTGTCCTTTGGCTGTCACGTGTACGTAATCTATTAAATACGAAGTTTCAAATGCAGGATCCTGAAGCATCGCTGTGACTGCTCCATCCCTTGCCAATGTGTGGAGATTACCATCGACCCTGTTCGTTAAATGGATCCGCTTTCCATCAGGGCTCACCCCAACACCTTCAATTAATTATGTACGTGATGCATTTTCTTTACGGAAATCAAAATCTTAAGATTGATATTTGTTAAGAAATAAGTCGTTAGCAAGATGAACCCCGATATGTTAAATTTAAATCCCAAATCTGTGTAATTGATTTTGAGTTCTGTGTATACTTTAATATATACATTTAACAAGCTTAATATTTTTCATATCATGAATGTCACACATTAGCTGGTAGTATGTAGACAAATATCACTATGTTAAAATCACAACAACAATTACATGTTCATCAAAACTAGCAAACTCATTCACACACTTGTCACTTAAACGGGAGAGGAGTGGTTTAACACAAATTGTAACGTAATGCTATATATTAAACAAATACAACAAGAACACAACAATACAGGATACATTTTATTCATAAACAAGATGCTGCTTTTAATAAACGAATATTCATCCATTGGAAGCTTTGTCAGTAATGATAATTTGGCACTTTTGAATAAATCTTAGTCCAAAAGTAGGTCGATGTCTGGTTTAAAATGAGATCAGGCGATGTGGGTGTGTTGATATTATTCAAAGCAATAAGTCGCGCAAGCATAATATTTGTAGGAAGCATTATTAATTTAAGTCGAAAAGCGTCATTTTGGGATAATCTCGTATGGACGAACGGAGCGATGGAAGGACGTACGCACGAAGTGAAAACTTGAAGGAAGGTCTCTATATGCCAACGTGCATCTATAGATGCTGTGGGAATAAACATTACGAACGTTATTGAATGTTTGTTGTTACATTTGTACTCTCGTAAAATCAGTTTAATGTTCTTTTTTTCTTAGGTAAAGCAATACAAACGTAATTAGGTACCTGCGTATCCTCCTGATTTATAAAGTTTTCACTAGCCCTGGTGAATAGCAATACCGTTAAATGAATGGTTCAGTTGTAGACGCTTAACTATTTCAATATTTCCTTTGTCGACTCGTAAGAAAAGAATATCTTAAGTGAATTGAATGTCACCAGCAGTCAACGTTCTCGTTGGTGGATATGCTGCACATTGACCATGGGTAACTAGGTAGTATTGTTTCCATTATATAATTGTACTCCTGATCCAGGAGTTTCAAACTCGTATTGCTGTGGTCAGCCATGATAAATTGACCTACATCAACTATTTCTTCCAAAACGTTTTCTTATGACGTTTGGAGAGATGTATTATTTTGTTTTCCTATTTTTAACATATCCTCTTAACGTTCTATTAATGATTCAATCCTAGCATTCATTTGAGGTACGTACAAGGGTCGTGTAGTAGATTTTACATTGTCAGTCAAAAGAACTACCTGACTACATTGTCTGAAACATATATATATTTAAAAACATTAAAATATTATATCTATATATAGATCTTATTTATTTGATGACGTCAAATATCACAAAAAATGTATCATTGTTAGTTTAGTCATTACGATTATTACAATAATTTATTTTTTAATAATAATCAGAATGATTGTAATAATGATCATTACCACTATTATAATAAATACTATTTTGACTATAAATATTTTTGGTAATATTAATATTTATTACGGGCCATTACTAATTATGTGTGCCATTATCGACAGATTCCACACTATCGCCGTGTATTAATCTTCAAACAATAAACACTAGTGTCATCATGGTAAGTAAGTTAAGCGAGTTAGGAAACAAACACTTTGATTTGGCCTAAGTATTTATAATTGATAATTACTGAACTTAGGTAATCACATATTTGTGATTACGGAGTAGACAGACGTAACAGAGCAGTCTTTCATCATCTTCACAAAACATCGTCAATTTCTCAGTTGTGTGCTCCTCACATAAATCCAGTGCATCATCCACGGTTTTAGTTATAGGCCAGTTGTAACCTACCCCTTTTTCAGTTACTGAATGATCATTGAAAAACTTAATGTGCGTTAACACGCAAATGTCACAGAAATATTTTAAACATTTCTGACAATGAAAAAGTCCTTCATCATCGGTATACCATCATCTTTGCAGATTGAACAATACACGTTGTAAACAACGTCTGAACTTTTGTGTTGCGATGTTTCCGACGTGGCCGCCATTTTTGTCTGAACCTACCTTCGATTTCCATATTTCCAAAACGTGAACTGTGGTAGTGTTTATCTTCGATAGGTTACCTACGCTTAGGCCTGATACATATTTTTTCGTTTGGTTTACAGAGGGTGTTATAATTTAGTTTATTTCTGTATTATTTTCAGAATAAGTATCCTTGGTTATGAAAACTGGTGATATAATTGTTCTGTAGTTTTATTAAATGTTCAGTTATATGATTAAAATTACAGACGTACACACAAGAACAGAAATTCGTGCATATATTGATTTATTATGCAAAACTGATAGCCGATGATGTATACTTCAATTGTACTATTCTGAATAAAACATATACTAATTAATTATGTTTTAATATAATAAATGACTAAATCCTTCGCATTTTCATGTTTTTGTTACAAAGCAAACATTTTGCAGTTTTTAGAATGCGATAACATTATTTCTTTATTAGCAACGTTTTGAGTGAATTTTAAAAATGCAAAGAGGTAGAGGAGCAACAAAAAGAACCGATTGGAAAATATGTATATAAAAAACAGCTAAGAAGTTCATAAACATACATATGTTCTTATACTACTGAACTGTTTATTTCAACGTTCTGATGAAACGTGTTGTTCTAATGTCTGTTAAAGCCGGCCGAGTTGATATTTCTCACAACAATTTGGTTTTCTCAACTGACCAGAATTGATCAGTAATCGTCAGATACATTCTAAAGCTTAACTCTTCTATACTGATTTTCGCAAATGTTCCTGTTGTCAAAACTGGTCATGCCCCATGGGAACCTTTTTGTTTTAACTTCGTCGTTATAGTGACAAACTTTAGTTTGTATAATGTGGCAAATGTTCACTGAGTTCTTTATTGACAAATCCCTCTCATTTTTATGTCATAAGTTCTCTATAACACTAATCCCTATATTGAGATGCGTCTATTTCCAACTGAAGGATCAGTTAGTACCTTCTATATTTACCTGTAAAGGAGCTGCTGGGGTTACTGAAGATGGCTGAACCCAAGATCACAGCTCTGAAGAATTGTGCCCATCGACTGCAGAAGAACCTTCCGACAGCCGAGGCCATGGTGCAGGCACAGGACATCGTCTTGGCGATGCTAGAGAAATACGAGAGGTACATTATAGTTCACATTTTTACACAACTATATCACAAAATACCTTTGATGCAGAATGACTGATGTTGATAGACAATATTGGCAGATTTAAACCTTGTTTGAAAATGGTGTTAACACAAAACATGTATATATTGTTACCATGTTAATTAGAGATAATTTCGCCTTTGCTGTGAGCTTAAAACAACTTTATTAATGAACAGGATGGAGCAACTATCCCCATTAAGTAATACTAGTTCAGCAGACGCGAGAAATATTGTTACAATAACTTGATTGCATTAAGTAAAAATAGGGGAAATCATCGATTTCTATTGATTATCAAGCTGTGAATTAATATATTTTTTTACTTGTATTTATTAAATCAAGTTTGTAATTATTCTCACCAAATAAATAGTTCATAGACAATGATGATGTAATGATTTAATTTTGTCATCAAGATAGGGATTTACCAACCTCAAAAATATTAATTTAAGGTCTTGACAAACATTCCAGAAGAAATTGTCTCCCTTTAGTAATTTTAATAAACAGCTTTAAATGTATGAGTTCTTTTATTCAATTAGAATGCGCTGTGGGTAAAACAAGGCTTAAAGCATGTGCTTGAAGTGTTGTCCTAGATTAGACTGAGCAGTCTGCACAGGCTAATCATGGAAAACACTTTCAGCTTTTATGGTATTTTTTGCTTAAAGAAAGTCTTTTCTTAGCGAAAATTAGGCAGAAAGTGTCGTCCCAGAATATACTCTGCGGGACTGCACACACTTATCTGGGACGTCA
This sequence comes from Dreissena rostriformis, assembly GCA_007657795.1. Lineage (NCBI taxonomy): Eukaryota > Metazoa > Mollusca > Bivalvia > Myida > Dreissenidae > Dreissena > Dreissena rostriformis. Next base: position 263,605 of record VMBQ01000397.1, on the reverse strand, counting down.
CTATACACACATGAATTAAGCCCCCTTTTCCCAGAGAAAGGCTCATTTGTATAATGTACTCTATTTTATTCTCATTTCTATCTTCAGGATTGCAGACATTGTGAAGGAGCAGAAGCAGACGCTGCAAGAGGAGCTTGACGACCAGGACGGGTTCAGCACCGAGGCCTAGCAGACGGTCGATTGGCTGAATGAGCCGAGGGCGGACCTTGAACAACTGTCACCAAACATGGACGAAACGAAAGTCATGGATAAGATCGAGAAATTGAAGGTGCTGTCTCCTTTGATATGACTGTCAGCCGTTTGAGAGCCAGAATATTTTATCAGCATGTATGCAAAGTTGGCTGAAATTAAGGGACACATACAATTTTGTCAAAGCCCGATTCAAATTTTTAAAAATCAAAACATTTTGAATGGGCATCAGTTTCTTATAAATGGGAATAATATGTAATTTACTGAAAACTTGTTCGCTCTGTGAAAAATGCATTGTTAAATGATCATGATCAGGAACTAAGGGTGCAAATATTTGAAAGATAGGTTTCAAGGAATAAAACAAACGATAATTAAATATTTGCAATGTATCAGTAGAATATGTATATGATACACGTTCTCGGAAAACTGGGGCTTAATGCAGGTGCCTTACGCCTATTTCTGGATGTTTGCTTAGAAGAGACTTCCTTGAAATAAACTAAATCTTTATAAGCGGAAAGGGTCGTTTGTGATGAGCCTGTGTGGACTGCACAGGCTTATCTGAGCCGAAACTTAACGCCCATGCATTAAGCCCGGTTTTCTTATGGTTACTCGGATGTGTAAAGATTATTAATCTGAAATGGAAAGACATAGTTTTGATTTTGTTCTTCAGGTTGCTGTTAGGCGTTTTTTTATAACTTTGGTTATTATTACAATTATATCATTACTTTAGTAAGATTAACAAAATAGCTTAAAATTTAAACTATTGATTATGAACAAGTATTAAATGCTTTTACTAAGCATCAACATAAGTAAAATCCAGTTATGTAAAAATCTGTGTGAATCTTTGCAAATCGTAACTAAGTGAAAATGAATGAGTTTTATATAATCAATTGATATTTATCAAAAGTTGGCGTTGAACATTTAAGCTTTCCGAGCAGGAAATCGCCGTCCGTATGCAGCAGATGCGTCACACGGACAACTTCACGAGACTAAGTTCAAATCTCAAGGTCGTTACGTCCCCAAAGAGCTCCAGCAACAGTTTCACGACCTCTCTGCACTGGAACAGGAAGTCATCACCGCCATGGCAACCAAAGAGGAGGAGCTACTGCACCTCACGTCTGACAGACAGGAGTATCAGGCCGTGCTTTAAATAGTAAAAACACAGGCTCTGGATCAGCTAAAAGAGCAGGTGGGGGTGTGTCAGAAGCGCTGGAAACACACAATGTGAGTGCACTGTGCATGGTAAAATTACCAATTGAAAATTATAGAGGAGCACTTGGCCCTAGTATCACATACATACTTAAGTAAATAATCTTACTCTCAAGTTGTGAGATGTGTTTATGTATCAAGCTGAACTTGTGTTCACAAAAGTCTTTTTGACTTTGACTCAATCCTGAGTTTGAACACGAATAATTGTACATGGTAAAATTGCCAATTAAATATAATATATTATGAAAGGCATCTGGGCCTAGTTTCACCAACATACTTAAGTCAATATTCTGACTCAACCTTAAGTGTTTTCTCAAGTTTGGAGATAACTTTTAAAAACATGCTCAACTAGTGTTCACAACTGCCTTTCTGAGATTTGAGTTTCACTCTGCCCTTAGTTTGAATAAGAATATGGGAGTCTGCATATATATGAGCTTTGAAATTGTGAGCCGACTGACATTCTCACTGCTCAGCTGAGTGGAAACTCAAAACTCATATTTTTTGTTGAGTGAAAACAAGTAGAATGTTCATGGTCCTAGGGCTACTGATGTTCTCAATCGCATACTTAGTCTCAACTCAACATATTGACCAATCTGAAAACTCGTCAGATTACGCTTTGATTTCCATTGGTTGCATTATGTTAGTTTAGGACAAAATAATAATCTCAATAATGTGTGAAGACATGGGGCCAGGGCTTTCAATCTTGAAATAAGTAGCAAATGAAATATACATTCAATGTGGAACAACATATTTCATTGGTGAATATTATAGGACTGAACATGTTGCTGTTATAAGGCCTGGACAAACAAACTTCATATTTGTCTTAATCAGATATCCTTCAAGTCTGTCAAGTTGTTAATAAAGTGACATTATTCCTTTTTCGTTGGCTTCATACTGGTACTTGTAATTTAAATGCATTATAATGTGATTTATGCATTCGTTTTTTTTCAGATGTATTGTGTTTCTAAGTTGATGTGGTTAAACATTTGATAGCATATAAGGCATAGTGTTGAAACAGAAAAAATCTACGTGGTATACTAGATTTGATTTTTGTTTTGCTAGCGTTTGAGATATAGTTGTTGGAAGGGAAATATTTTTATCAGGATTTAATTGACAATTTATTAATAGCTTATTGTTAATATTTGCAAAATCATTAAGATTAATTTGTAATAATACCTCCAATATCATTATTAATTAATTTAGTCTTATTTGAATAACTATCTTAAAATGTATGCAAAAATCAATTTACTATCAATTTTCGAACCATTTTCATATGATTTTTAAATTAAGGTCACTTAAATTGATTTCTTAAAATTAATGGTTGTATTTTACTTATCAACGATAAGGCACGTGGGCAATTTACTTTTGACATTTATATTGCCAAGTATTATTTGCCAAAGTCATAATTTTGTGATTAAATACAATTTTGGACAACTGTGCAAATTCAGAACAAACTTCTGTTTAGTATATTATTGGTTGTGTTGAAGTATTTGGAGTTTAAAAGAAAATTATTTATTTTAAGGATCAAATTCTACTTGCCTACATAAACTAGCTGTCAGAGTTTGATTCAATAATAAAAAAATGTAATATTTATAGTTCCCTGTGTCACCTCTAGTGGATTTAAATGCTTGTGTGCATTTTGAAATCAAAACATTCCTACTGAAAATCTAGCTGATCTGCCAATATGGAATTTCTTAATACAAACCAATATCAGCTTTCAATTTAAATAAACGGAATATTTCAGCCGAGTTTCAAGAAGACATGACCTAATTGATTTCTTTGTAATGGTTGTGAATGTATTTTTTATGCAAATATATTGGATATAAATTTGTGAATGGAACTTAACACAACATACATAATTTTTATTGCCTTGGGGGATATTTTGTGGCTCACAATCACAAGTGGAACCAATGCTAACACACTGGGATTATCTGCACCATAACAGAAAAAGATATTCGTTACGTGTTCACCATTTTCTTGGTACTGGTCATTGATACAATAATCTTTGAAGGAAAATATTAACTTACATCATACTTAATTTTAGTGCGCAATTCATAATGTTTTTTTTTTTTATTTTGCAAATGAATCTGGTAAAGTAAGCAAAATAAACATGAAGCAATTCAATACCAGTACAAAATTATATTTGAAAACTAAACTTTCAATGATTAGCCATAGATTATGAGTTTCAGAAATTCTCAAAGTTTTCACTGAAAGCGTTTTCTGGATTGAAGCCCAGTTATGCGGTAAACGAATTAAAAAAAAATGTTTTTTTGTTGAAACCAGTAAGAAGTTATTTTGCCATGATTATACCAATGCTCCTTATGCACCATTTCTGTGACTGTCAAATGTTTTTAATATTGAGATCTTGTTGAATAAGTTGGGCAGGTCTCTTTGCATTTTTATTGAAATGAGCCCATTCTGGAGATAAGGGGCTTACTGCATATGCGTAAAGTGGCATAAGTGTCAGGACAACACTTTCCACTTTTATGGAATTGTTATTGTACAAAAGTCTTTTCTAGACAAACATCCAGTCTAGGTGGAAAGTGTTGTCCCAGATTATCCTGTACAGACTAAACAGGCCTCGATTTCCCAGAGCAAGGCTTAAATATTTGACCATGATTCAAAATACAAGAATCTTATTTGAATAAGTCTGTCCAATTAAATTAATCGTCATATAGTTCATATTGATTCTCTTTCAAACACTTTATAAGATTGACTCAATATTTATTTAAAAATGGGTAAATTTTAACTAAATGTTTATGAATAAGTACTCGATTATTAGATACGATTTGATTGATAATGTATACCAAAAATTAAATTGAAAATTAGGATGATAAATGATACCAATCTTAAGAATGCACTGATATGTTTTGTATTTCAAATTTTAATACCAGTATTATGTCTAAGATGTTTGATAAAGGTCACCATTTAATTTTTCGAAATTATGGTATCATCGAAACAAATCAATAGATCATTGCGTCTATTCTTTCATGCAAAAAAGGTCTTAAGTTGTATTTTATTTGATGAATTGTGCCTCTTGAACATGGTTTTGTTATAGTGGGCAATCTAGTAAGATTGCAATGCTTTGATTGAGTCTATTTTACGCAAATTCTGTTCATAGGTCTTGAAAAGAGGACCGCATTAGAATGGTGTTCACAATTTTTCACGAGCCAATATTTGAATAATGGCATACGTAATAGAGTGTTTAAAACTCAAGATTTGTATAGATGTGAACCCAGACAATTTTCAAGGGCTTTACATGTTTGACATTCATTTTTGAGGCCATTTGATTAGGTTTTTTTTTTGGCATATTGGCATACTGATAGTCGTGAACGGTAAAAGTGATAACTGAATTCCGGTGGAATTAAAAGTGCTGAAGTTACCTGGCTTCGTCTCATTTGGAATATCTGAAGGATTAAACGAGCATACAAGTTTGTCGATAAGAATTATTTAAAGTGTGTCTTGTAGACAAACAAAAGATTTTTGTAAATGAACATTTTTATGCCTCTACGGATTGCGACACATTGAAAATTAAACTTGTCCGTCCATAAAATTGTCTGTATGTCCCAAAGCTGCGGTTTTTTTACTCCTTTTGGACAAATGGGTGGATGTTTATACAACTTTCTCAGTTTAATGACATAAATGTGTAAAAGAATATTGCAAAGAAAGGACCTTTGACTGCTACAATTTTTTGTATGGATCTGGATCAACCTTTCACAGTTGAATGACCTTTTCTTTGTAAATTATTGTAAAAAAAACAAAAATTCGGCTGCTATAAGTTTTGGCAGAACCATGGCGTTTTGTTGATAAAAAACTGACTTATCATCCATTTCACATTGGTCAAAATCTTGTTCGCAGCATCATATTTTCGCTAAAAATTGTGAGTCTTAGTATTAACCTACTTTACTTTAGGGCTATTTTATTGAAAGCCTAAGGCTTATTGAAACCCTTTTAGTCCGTATTCTGGGTAGAACCAGTACTTGGTATCTTTTGGGGAGATCTGAAAAACGCTGCCACAGTATAGATTAAACCCATGACCTTCCGGTCGCTAGATGGACAACATAATAATCCACTACGCCACATTGACCTATTTTGAGTTTTGAGTTTTCGACATCCCTCACTACTGAAACGATATTGCTCAAACTTTCACTGTTGAAAGACCTTTATGGTAAGCTGATATAAATAAAGAAATAAAGACGAGTTTTGGCACCATTATGGTCGTTTGTCTTTTTGTCACCTTAAGAATATACATGTTTAGTGAATTTGTCCGTATACAAACATGTTGGCAGTTATTTTCTTTAAAATCCTATCTGCGCAGTGTCAAATGTATACTTGCATTCATTTTTATGAAATCGGTTTTGTGTCAGACAGTTCTCAGTCTGTTGTACGCTGCTAAGAAATACGATATTCCTGGGCTGGAATCCCAATGCATGTCTTTCCTGATTAAAAACATTGATGCCGAAAACGTTTGCACAATTCTCAATCAGGCCAAAGTTTTTGACGATATAAATCTGAAAGATAAAAGTTTGGACTTTATTATGAAGAAGTCCGAGAGCGTTTTGAAATCAGATGCGTTAGTTCGAATGTCAAAGTCGGGTTTGCAGGAAGTGCTTTAACTGTAGCCGTTTAACGCAAGTGAGTGCGAACTGTTCGCTGCATGCAAACGGTGGGCTAGTGAGAGATGCAGAGACGCGGGCCAAGAAGAAAATGATGAACACATAAGGCAGGAGTTTGGAGATGAACTGATTTACCTGATTCGATTCCCGACTATGACTTTGGAAGAGTTCACGGATGTTGTAGCCTCTGAAAATGTTCTCAGCGATAGTGAATTGCTTAGTGTTTATCACAGTATTGTTAAAACGGAAAATGTCTCGAAATTTATCAACAAACCCCGAAAAGGTTTAACAAACATCACAATATGTTCTTTTGTAAGGTGTGCAAAAGTTGCTGTCGGTTGGCAATGTAGCGGGGCATCAGATGGTCTCAGTTTGACAGTGTCTAAAGAATGTGAACTTACTGCAGTGGATATGTTGTTACCCGTCTCTGAAGGTTCTGTGACTGGTGTACTAGAGCTCCTTAACGGCACCAAAGTCGTTTATACTCAGCATGTTTCGTTGCATTACAATAAAGGTGTTGAACATAAGCTCGTTGATTTAGAAAAGCCCCTTCCTCTAAAAACCACGAAAGAATATTCCATAAGACAAAGATTGGTGGGTGCCTATGTGTTTCAGTGTCATTCAACCTTAACCAATATAACGTTGGAAGGTGTGACTATGACGCTCAGTGAGTTAAAGGTTGGAACAAGTGATAACCGTACCAGTGTTTCACGGGGACAGTTTTATGGATTTAAACTTTTGATCAATACAAAGACATAAAACTACATAAAAGCATCGATTATTAAAGAAAATATATAGCATTGTATTATTTTATTGAGAAATAAAATTCACATTAGATATTCTTTGTAAATGCAATCGACTGCAATCGTGCAAAACAATATTTGATTAGCCTGTTTTAAGTTTGAAAACAATTATGCAAGTATAGTAATATTATGATTAATAATAATAATATGTGCCGTTTAGTTTGTATTAGAAATAATGATACTTTCTCAAAGTATGAACACATTGTAAAAAAGATGAATTGATTGTTGAGACCTAACCGATTATTTGTGTTGTGCGGTGATGTTTATTACGAAAGTATAATATCTGTTAAACGATGTCATGCGTTTGGTGTTAGAAAATGACTAATACTTGTCAATATATTTAAATTATGAACTGTATTAACTGGGTAAATAACTATCACTCAGTTTCATACTTGACCTCTAAATGTAATGTTTATCTTTAGATACATGCTGATTATTTGGATCTCTTTAATCTATTCTCAAATGAGGAATGTCATTCACAACAATCTGTATTAGATAAAATAACGTATGTACACGGATACAGATAAAATAACGTATGTACACGGATAACAACGAATGCTTAGGATGACGCTGATATTTGTTCCCCAAGTGATGTCACTGGATTTACATTATTCATGTATTTTACTTTTATTAAATAGCATTTTACGTTATTTTACTAACTATAAGACGGTTGTTACCTACTTCATTTGGACGTTATTCATGTTCTAGCTGTGCGAACGACCTTAATAGTGTCTGGAAAGTTCATGCATCTTAAAAACTAATCGAATGAAATGTATTTGTATTCGTGTATTCATCAATGAAACTATTCTATTTTGAAATAAGTATCGTTTTTAATGGATTAACAATACTATGATGGTTGATTGGGTTAACCAATATCAGTAAGCCTGCGCGTCTTTAAGAATTGATTTCTGTTTTAATAAATATGATGTAATGCCGAAATAATAAGCCTCGTTAATTTTAATATCGGGGCATGTTTTCTATGGCATGCCCCCATGGATTGAGATGCATTACGCATTGCATTTGTCCATAGAACCTTTTTATCGTAGCTATGTACGTACGACCGTACGTCCTTAATCTTGTGTTTTAGTTTACTATTTAACTGTAGCTAGGATATCGTTCAAACTTTGACAGCTGAATGACGTAAATGTGTATATTCATTGTTATTAAAGGAATTTCGAATGCGACAAGTTTTGGCTGCATTATGGCCCTTTGTCGTTTTGTCCGCTGTTACAATATAGTACATTTGTCCGTGTCCAAACATGTTTTGTGGGGCATCGATGTCTGTGACACATTTCTAGTACTGATGTGATTCTATATTCTGTTGTTTTTTAACTGAAATCAAAAGGAAGATCTCCGCTTACTTCTTAGGTTTTACCGAGACATCACAATATATAATATTACAAAATTGTATTATACGTTTTGATGTGGATAGCCATTAATATGTTATTACTGATAACGAACAGTATATTTTTTATATACGACAAATTTAGTATCGATCAACACAATAATAGATACAACCACTCGAAAGAGTTGTTCCTTCCTGCATCAAGTCGGATTGTATTTTGACTATACTTAAGCAAATGTCAACCAGTCCAATGCCCTTTTCATATGGACAGTAAACAACAAATTGGGTAAACGGTTTTTACATATTGCACCGTAATATAATAAGTCAGGCGATCGTTTTGTTGACTTTTCAGTCGAAATCTGCACCTACTGATTAGAATGACCGTTATCAAATATCTGAATTGCACAATTAGTGAGTCATAGTGTTCTTTTTGTACAAAACGAAAACTTAATGCAAGGAGGAAGCATTTTTAATTGTGTATGTTTTCGAGAAAAAAACTTTAAAATGTTTTAACAAGGTCATTTTCAAGCTATTAAATTCAAACTGTAAATGTTGCTTAAATGCATGTGACCTCTGAAAATAAGTGAGTCATGGATATCTACATTAATTAGGTTTAATATGTGTGGTGTTACTTTAAAGCACTTAGAACACAATCTTAATTGCAGTGACAAATGGAACCCTTCGGCTCTCACAGTGTTTTACCAAATCACCAATTCTTCAGTTGACAATGTTTCCATTTGACATATTGGCAGCTTTTTAAGCCCACCATTTTTCAAATAAATTATTCGAAACGACGTCAGCGCCAAATAGGTTAAAATCTCGTCCCAATCCCCATATAATGTTGAAAAAGGTTCCATATGACATATTTTACCCTCACTTGTTCCCTTCTTTGATCAATGCAAAAGGGGAACTATCGGTTATTTGCACCATTTCTACATAAGAAACTCAGTCGTAACTGACACTTCAGTATGTCATTGATCATTTGTGGGTTTTTTCCACAAAAGCCATCCAAACCATTGATACAATATAGGTATCATTTTACAAAACGACAATTTTTATTCATAGAACAATAAGATGAACAATGTAGCCATTCTAACATATTATTATTATGTATAGCAAAATGTATATTGGAAAGACAAACATATTACTATAACTACAATATAATTGATGTGTATTATATTAACATGTATAGTATTGATGTATGTATGAGAGTATGAACGACTCAATTAACAGTTTATCCATAGTTGTACAGTATTACTATTTGTAACAATGTAAATATTCTTTGTGTTTATAACATGAACATTTAAAAGGCACTTTAGCAACTGTTTTTATTTTATTTGTATAACGATGCAAACATTATTTTGGAAGTTTTGTGAACATTAGCTCAGTTTTGGAAGTTTTATTTCTTCGCTGTGTTACTGCTGTATGTGTAAATAGTGAAATATGTGTAATTCTTAAATAATTAATAGTTTGTAATATAGCCCGTATAGCTTCTTTAAACAATAAACAAATTGTTATTGCCAGGGTGTAGTTGTAAATGCGTTTAACGGTACATATTAGAAACAACACAAAAGTTGGTCTTACATGTGATTGTATGAATCTATATTTTATTAACATCCATTCCTAGCATGCATGCATATCTTGCCAGAAACGTGTACATGTATCAATACTAGTTTTTAATCTCAGCATATGTAATGAGTGAATTTTGTCTTTAATACTTTTCATAGTTTTAGATTGTTTAGTACGTTGAACTTACGATTATAAAAAAACACCTGTTCCCAAATTTAATAACATCTTATAAGTCCAAATTTGAAAGCTCACAATGGTCCCACCAAACAAGCCCATGTTGGCCTATTTTGGACTAAACGAAACTCGTTCATGCACAAGGCTTCGTTATCAAAATAAAGCACTTAAATCCATACATTTCAATTATAAATCATAAAACACTAAATATGATGGAAACACAATTTTGGTTAGACTTAACTAAGCACAAAGTTAAAGAGATGAAATGGACAAAGGATTATACATTTATAAAGAGATATGCAAAACAATAATGATGGCGTTGTGGAAAGAACCTATTGTTAAAACTAAGTAACGAAAACAAGTTTAACCGATGTATGGTTACTTACTGTTGGGTTTGATGGTGAAACAATAAATAATATAATTAAACTAAACGTGATGAGTGAAGAAGAAACAAGTAGCAATACCAAAACGGTGTCTATGTTTAAAAAGGGTTACTAAATTTAAAGAAGACATTTGAAGTTAGTTTAACTGAAAACAAAATGATTAGTATGAATGTTGACTTTATGTCAAAGTGAAGCAAAAAAGTATATCGTTAATGATAATACAAACACTTTAATGCTTGAAATCGTCAGTTGGAATTAAGTGTTGAAAAGTCAGGATTAATTTGTTTTTAACTCAATGACGTCGTTTCCTGAATATCCAACAATCATCTTGCCTGTGTCTTCAGTGACGTAGACTGATCCAGGGTAGGATATACCAAGTGTACGTGTATTGAGAACTTGTTTGCCGTCCGTGTGAACTTGACTAACTGATTTGTCACCTAAGACAAACACGTGCCCTCTGGTTGTCACGTGTACGTTATTTATTATATTAGACGTTCTAAATGCAGGATCCTGTAGCGTGGCTGTGACTGCTCCAGTCCTGGTGAGTGTACGTAGAATTCCATTGATCCTGTCCGTCACATAGATCCTATTTCCATCTGGACTCACCCCAACACCTACAACTAATTATGCACGCGATACATTGACTAAACAACAATCAAAAGGTTAATATTGACTTTTGTCTAGAAAATAAGTCGACAATTAGATCACACATGTTAATGTAAAACTCCCAACCTGTTTTATTGGGATTGTGCAATGTGTACAATTTTACACATAACAAGCTTACTATTTTTTATCTTATCTATCATCACACATCAGCTGGCGACGTTTAAACAAATACCACTGTTTTAGTTTGGTGATATGTGTGTGTTGATAGTATTCAAATACATCATTCGTGCAAGTATCAACGCTTTGTAGCAAGCACTATTGATATTAGACGAAAAACTTCATTTTGATTGAACAAATATTTTGGTCAGAATGTAGGTCAGTGTCATGGACAAAAATGAGGTCAGGTAGTGTGAATGTGTTGATAGTGTTACAATAAATCATGCGTGTAAATGATTAATTGTGTAAGAAGCATTATTGATTATAGATGAAACAAATTTAGAACAGACGGACGAACCGAAAACGGACAGGCCAATCGCTATATGCCTACCGGCATCTGTAGATGCTATGGGGATACAACATCACTACGTTATTGAATGATTGTTATTACTGTTTCTACGGGTACATACTCAGATGTTTGTTCTTATTATATTTGGTAATGCAATACATACGTAGCAAATTATAAGGGTTTCCTTCCGAGTTTTCTTCATATAACTTCTTTACTATCCTGCCATCCATGGTATATTGACACAATGCAGAACCAGACGTTACAAACAAATCGTCCTGTTGGATCGCAATACCGTTACATCGATGATTCAGTTGTAGACGCTTAAATATTTCAATCCTCCCTTTGTCGACTCGTATGAAATTAATCTCGTTAACAGATGCAAAGTTACCAACAGTAACCGACATCTCGTTGCTGGATATGTTGCACATGGACCACGGGGAACTAGGTAGTTTTATTTCCATTATGAATTTGTACGCCTTATCCAGGAGTTTCAAACACTTATTTTTGTGGTCAGCCATGATAAACATTCCATCTGATGAGTAGCATATACCCCTAATGAAACAGTCTCCCTTATCAAACCCCGTTCGCACGTTGTATCGTGACTTGTCCTGAAAAATTACAACCTTGTTCGGGTCAACGACTTGATGTGACACAGCTTCGCAACTGGCGATAGTTCCGAACTCAGTACAAGAAGCAAGAAACAGCTTCAAGTCCGTATTAAAATGAAATTCAATGGCTGCATTTGTAGTTGCTTTTTGAAGAAATACATCTTTCGAAGTGGTTAGATCTAAACATTTCCTGTACATAATAAACGATCGCTCAGGCGGTGTTTTATTCACCTCGTTAATCTTGTATCCCTTTAAAACTGAAATACATTCAACACAGCATTTTCTTTTGTTTTCCAAAGCATTCTTTAATGTAGAATGCAACTCTTCCAATTTTCTTTTTGCATTTTGTTGCAGTCGGTCTAGATTGCTCTTGATTTGTCGACGTACATCAGTTATTTCTTCTAAAACATTTTCGTATGACGTTTGTAAAGACATAATATCTTGTTCATCTATTTTCACCAAATCCTCTAGACGTTTCATTAATGATTCAATGCAAGTCTTCATTTGAGCTACGTCCAAGGGTCGTGTAGTAGATTTTACCTTGTCAGTCAATAGAACTACCCGATTGCATTGTCTGAAACATTTAAATGTATAACAATATTTACATATTGTATCAAAATATATATTATTTATTAGATTATATTATGAATTGTATAATTATTTGTTTTGGCATTATGATTATTACAAATAATTATTTTTAATAATAATCATAATGATTTAACTTATAATAATTACTATTTGACTATAAATACTATTATTTTATATTTTTAAATATTACTATTTATTACGTTCAATTACTAATCATGTGTGCCATTATTGACAGATTTCACACTATCGTCGTGAATTAATATCTAACCAATAAATAAAAGTATTATCATGTTAAATAGATAAAGCGAGTAAGGAAACAAACACTTTGATTTGGCCTATGTATTTATACTTTATAATGATACCTTATAATTACTGAACTTATTTGATCTCTTACTTGTGATTACGGAGTAAACAGACGTGACAGAGCAGCTTTTCATCATCTTCACAGAACATAGTCAATTTCTCAGTTGTGTGTTCCTCACAAAACTCCAGTACATCATTCACTGGTTTATTTACAGGCCAGTTGTCACCTCCCCCTTTTTCAGTTACTGAATGATCCTTGTGAAACTTATTGTGCGTTAACACACAGCTGTCACAGAAATACTTTGAACATTTCTGACAATTAAACCATCCTTCTTTATATATTCCATCATCTTCGCAGATAGAACAACACACGTCGTAAACAACGTCTGAACCTTTGTGTTGCGAGGTTTCCAAAGAGGCCGCCATTTTGTATAAACCCACTTTCGATTTCCCTATATCCAAAACGTGTACTGTGATAGTGTTTATCTTCGATAGGTTATATAGTCTTAGGCCTATCTTCGATAGGATATATACGCTTAGGCCTGACATATTTAGTAGTTTGGTTTACACAGAGTGTTATATTATACTTTATTTCTGTATTATTTTCAGAATACATGTACATAAAAAATGTGAATAAAACTGGTGGCATAATTGCAGTTCAGTTTTTATTAAATGCGCAGTTGTATGAATATAATATAACGTTGTCTATACACTGTATTTGAATCAATGTTTGTATTTGTATGTTAAAAAACATTACCTTAACAAAACGACCACACATTTCTTGTATTTAATTACATTATTTTCTAGATTATGAACTCTGCACTGATCTCGAATAAAACGCTTGTCTTGTCTTGATAATAATATACAGACGTTAACACAATAACATTAGTACATATATCTAATGATTGATCATGCGAAACCTATAGCCTGTAATACATACTTCAATTGTATGATCCTGAATATAACATAAACACAGGAATTGAATTTGCATAGTGATTTAATATACTTGTATATCATGTTTTTATTACCAAGAAAATAGTTTGCACTTTATAGAAGATGATTACATAACGTATTTATTAAAAGCTCTCTAAATAAATAAATCTTTCGTGTGATCAAATAGAACACAATGAAAAAGATAGCGGGAAAGTTCATGAACATAGATATGGTCTTAGGACATTGAATACAATTTAACTGAATTGTATCGCAATGCTGTTTGCTATTTAATTAGATTATTTTGTTGAATAATAATATCGTAACAATGTCCATCCGTCCGTCATGACGTCTTGTGGAAACATCCTTTCAAGAAATTTGTTGGGTGTGCAAAATAAATAGAAAACGTTATATATTTGTATATGTGCTTTCACAACCCAAATGCTATTGATTACTCCATAAGTCTTTTGACAAGCACACATGAAATTGTACTACACAAATTATTTTCTTAAATATTTAATTTTATGAACACATATGTTCGTTAACATGCTTTAAGGACAGCGTTCCAAATCTCTCATTTGATAAAATGGTTTTAAATTATGCCGAGTTCTGGTGACTATTTACCGACGTGTCCGTGAATGTTTTGTGTAGAAATCTAACTGAAATATTGGCTGTAAAACATTGATTTCTTTGATAAAGAAACGCGGCTTCCTTTTCTTTTTCCAAAGTAAGCCATGCAGTTTAATTCTTAGTCGAGTGTATGCTTTTTTTTCTGTGTTTGCACATTAAACACAATGTGTTTTTAATCGAAATTCTACCATATTTTAAAAAGTATTTTTTTCTTAATTTAATTGACATATGCTTTAACATATTTATGATTATGCAAACTTACCCAAATTAAACTATTTTCCCCAAATAGCTTTTTTTAAACCTGTTGAAGCTATTTTGTTACACATAAAGTGATTTGTCGGAAGTCTAAATGTTGGGGATTGAAACCATCAACATATAAATATACGTTTGGGGAGGGTTGGGCATAACTGTTTTAGAAACATCTCATGTCCAACGGAGAAATCACTAAGAAGCTGGTAACCATTAAAGCGTGCACTCAGAAAAAACATGGGTTCACTTTTTATTAAAATATATATTCAATGTTTAAATTCTGTTTCATATTTATCAACGTTCCAGTCATCTGTCTAAATGTTAAATAAAAAGGAAGAAATCAAGTAATTAAAGTTAGTATCCATCACTTTCGTTGACCTTCACCACACATGTGTAGTATAATATTTTTGAATCAAGTACGTGGTCATATTGATCCTGTTATGCGTGTTCATTTTTAGGATTGATTTATAATCTCTTTAAATGTTTTATCACAGTCGATGTGAACGACGACGACAAAAATACAAATAAGTCTGTATATTAGAAGATCTGGTTATCGAGTTTCTGATGAGACCGACAATAATTGAAACATGATATCTGGTTCAAGCGTTTTAAACTACCGTTAGGTATACAGTGTCACTGGTATACCTTGGCAAGAGTACAAGCAGCATAATTATAATTTCAATTCTTATAACTCATCACATTGATGTAATAGTTTACTTAAATATACAGTAGAGTTAGCGATTGTGTTCCGCGATTAATCGGTAAAAAATCGCTAAAAAATAAGCGTTTTAAACCGATTTAAGCGCTTAATAGATTTTCAGCGGTTATTTAGCGTTTTAAACGGATTTAATCGGTTTTCATCCGCTGAATTGCGCAACCACTTTTTAAGCGATTGTACGCGATTAATCGCTACGCATGCGCATTTGTCCAAACCGCTGAAAAAGCGCTGAATGGGCGGAGCCTAACAGAGGTAGGTGTGTCCTAAAATATTTATTTATAGATCCTCGCTTATCTGTGTGTTATCCATTTTCAGTTAAAGTGGGGACAGTGGTCTAGTGGGTTTAAGTGGGGACAGTGGTCTAGTGGTAGGATGCTGGTCTAGCGATCGAGAGNCTTAGTCGCAGGGAAAAATTCAACCGGCTGAGAAAACGGATACATATTTTTACTAGGCACGAATTTATGTACGGAAAAATTATCACACAAAATTCATTTTACAATATCTTTGGCTGACACTGATCTGTTGATGGGGCAACAACACCCCATTCCCGTCAGTGAAGTGATGGCTACAGATATTCTAGGTATTTTGTTCAGGTTTATTTTGATTATGTCCGTTGTATAGGATGCTGTGGTTCATCCAATTTAACGGTTAAGGTATCTGGATGCTGTGGTTCATCCAATTTCAAAGTAAAGGTATGTGTGGATGCTGTGGTTCATCCAATTTAAAAGTATGTGTGGATGCTTTGGTTCATCCAATTTTAACAATAAAGGTATGTGTGGATGCCGTGGTTCATCCAATTTAAGGTTTGTGGTTGTGGCCCGTGTTTTGGTAGCAACCTCAGTGTGTCTGGATGCTGTGGTTCATCCAACAAGTTTAACATGTCAAAGTCGATGCAATTTAACGTTATCTCAGCTGGTTGGATTTTAGCGACCTACGATACATTCACGTAACCCCGTAGTGTCGTTAGCCCGCGGCCTTATTATCTCCACTCTGCTTATATATATTAGATGTAAATTTAAATGGGTAAATAAATGTTTGTATTGTTTTGTGTGTTTGAATTTACTTCTTAATGAAATAAGCGAATCATGCTTGTGCCAAAATGTGCACATTTACATTGCTCTTAATGGCATAGAAAGTTTCATTTATTTAATTCATTCTGACTTCTTCCGAATACTTAATTATCACATGCAATTCGATTGGGAGTATTCATAAACAATTTACATTATATGCTTCGTTCAAATATCACGTGTGTATTGAGCATACGGAGTAAAAAGCTAAGCAATCGGTTCGCAATGGGACTGTCGATACATTATTCATGGTGCTTTTATAAATGATCACATTTGTTTTTTAGATAAGAGCAAGCACATTTATATAAAATTAGCTTTTCTCAACAAATAAATGTTCAAACTAAATTCTTGTCATAACAATTTAAGGACAAACACCCATACTCATCAAGCCAAATGCCTTCCTGTATACTTGGTGTTTTGTTTCAGATATGTCATATAAACAAAATATAACAATGCATTGTTTACTACACTCAATAGGAATATGCTTTGCTGATCATTGTACAGGTTTAAATATTACAAAATGCATGTTATATACATTGTGTATTTTTATCTGAAATACAATATATAGGAAACATGAATATTACATATTAGCATTAGATGAATTCGTGTCAGCCAGTATTTTATTAAAGGCAAATATCCGATTACAAAACAAACACAACGATGTAAAACGTAAAACAATAATATGAGCTTGGGTAAATGAATTGGAACGGTAAATATAAAGCATCTGATTTGCATCTTGTTCTAATGTGCCTCAAAAAGTTGTAACTCTGTTGCTCTGGTCTCCTTCCTATCACTAAGTAATTAAATAGTAATTAAATTGAATGCGTTTTCATTCCCTTTTATTACTGTTTAATTTGAGTTGCAATGCTATGAGGTTAACTTTTATTTACACTTATATGTATCATGAATATTGCTGGGCGAAGTGTGAGGATGAGCGCTCTATAATTGGTTTAAACCCCCAGTGCTTAGCATTGACCGTTCCAAGGCGGTGACCCCAGCTTTATTCTACTATGTGTATATGTTGTTTCGTTTTGTGCCGTACTGTACCGTTTTGGCAATTTGCTCCTTGCCAAAAATAAAGGACCACGAAGGTGTGTATGATAGAAATGCAATACTGCTGCAGCTTCTGGAGTTTCACTTTTTTATATATTACCCGGTTGAAAGGCATGCTTATCATCTCACATAACCCAGAAATAATTACAACAGATATAAGTCTAAATACACTTGACCTTATATCGTTGCAATTCAATTTTTGTTAAAAAGCAAAAAAAAAAGAGATTATACATTTGATTACATTACAATGTGACTACACAATGGTGCAATCTTTACCAGCAAATTATATTATATCAGTTGAGATTTGCTAGAAATACGGACCGTGATGCTATATGATTCTGTAATCATACTCTTTGGTATACACGGGCAGCGTAATTGTTTGATATTAATATCACACACTATGCAACTTTATATTTAAAGTATTTAGACTATGATATATTGGGGATTAACATATGTGGCGTGTTCTGAGAAAACTGGGCAAAATGCTTGTGCGTAAATTTAAAACAACCTCTTGTTTTATTGTACAAACATGCATGGCATTACGACAAGTCAAGTACGTACAAGACGTAGTCAATAATTAACTCTTTTAAATGCTTCAAAAGTTGTTATTCTGATAATCTAGTAAATATTTCAAGATTGAGTAATACAAATGAAATTACATAGAACCAATACTCTCCTTTATTGCTTTGCAAATCAAATTGTGAAGCTATGAGGTTACATTATTTTATACGTGTGTTTATTATTATAATATTGGGTTAAGTATGTGTTTTTTTTACATGCAATTCAACCGGCTTATACCCCCCCCTCCCCGGCCACACGCACACTACCTTGCATTGACAGTTTTAAGACGATGACGAATGTCTGTTTCATGATGTTAATGTTTATGCGATTTCCTAAATTGCATAGGCCATATGTCTTTTTACTTTGATAAACGACTAGCGGGTGGTCACAACAATTTTCCTCCTGATAATGTTTCGGGATTGTAATTATTCCTATATATTTAAAACAAGAGCGTGTCACAGTAGTGCCAAATCCCCGTCGAAATGTGTTTGCTTGTATGAGAAAATTTGTTTAAGAGAGTAGAATAATATTTGTAAAACATGGCACCTGTGTCATCTATTTATATTTCAATGATCAATTAGTTATATAGTTATATAGTGTTGAAGTTATGCTGTTGAGAATAAAAAATATGGAAATGAAAGAAAGTGAGGTAATTAAAAATAAGACTATTAACAGTTACTGTTCTTGATCACTGTATTTTTCCTTAAACTAGTCTATTCATTTTACAGTGAATACTTCAGTGTTCAAATTAAAATATTATTGTAAAATTAGATGAAGGGAGATACTAAAAATTGAAAAGATAAAATATTTGCTATGAAATTAAATTAAATATAATTTAAAATAATACATAAATAAAGGGATATAATTCAAAAACTACGGCCGAAAGAGTTATGGTTCATGTTCACTGCACTTCTCCTAATTGCTATATGTTTATATTTCTAGTTTCAAGTATATCCCTTCAGTAGATTTAGAGTTATGCTCCGGACAAAAAATTACTTTGAAATTAATAAAGGGAGATAATTAAAAAACTAAGGTAGATATAGTTATGGTTTGTAGTCACTGCACTTCTCCTACTTTCCATATGTTAAAATTTCTAATTTCAAGTAAATCCCGTCAGTATATTTAGAGTTATGCTCCGGACAAAAATTAACTTTGAAATAATATAAAGGGAGATAATTAAAAAACTAATGTAGATAGAGTTATGGTTCTTGGTCACTGCACTCCTAGTTGCCATCTGTGTATATTTTAAGTTTAAAGTAAATCCATTGAAAAGATTTGGAGTTATGCTCTAGACAATGTTTCGGACGGAAAGACGGACAGACGGACAGACGGACGGACGGAGACTATTACTTTATTCCTTCCGAAAAAAATCGGCGGGGATAATAAATGTGCACAATGGCATCCAATAATTTTCATAAATAATTTTGATTTTTGATTTACAGTCTTATTATTGAGAATAAATTACACGATTTTCGATTGATATAATAAACAGAATAATATGAGTACTCGACGATATTAATTATCTTTAGAAATATAATTAAAATTCAAATTAATATTGTATGTGCATCTCTGCTCGTTTTTTCGTCAATAGTTATTGTTGAAGCAGATAATTTAAACCAAGTTGGCACCAATGGGCTCACTAACCAAAACTCGTCTCCCGAGAGAAGATTGTCTTTCGACATACAATTGATAAACTGAGAGAAATTAAGACAAAAGCCATTGACGAATTATAACACGGAACAATAACCGCTACAAAGGCCACGCATGAGACGAATAGATATTGTTTTTTAATGGTTCATGCAAGGCATAGGGGACTTAACCCGCTTTAACGGTATTCGGAACTGTTTACCTAGTACTGAACTCGTTATTCATAAAACAAATTTAATGAAACGAGATATCGTACAATATGAATTAAATTTCAATAGAAAATATTAATTCGATGTACTTCGTCATTTTTCCACTTCCAAAAGCCGATTTGCGACACATGATTTAACAAGACTATTGCCAAGCAATATGGTCCCCTACCGGTGAAACTCCTCCATTTTCAGCAATATTTCTAGTCTATTTGTTGCAAAAGCAACCAACATTCTTGACGTAGGAACAAAATAAAATTACGTGCATGATGTCCATATTGCCATCTGTCCATGTTTCAAGTTTCATGAACAAATATGAAGAACTTTTAAAGTTATCGCAGGATCCACCATTTTCAGTAATATTACTAGTCTATTTGTTGCCATAGCAACCAGCATTCTTGACGTAGGAACAAAATGAAATGACGTGCATAATCTCCATATTGCCATCTGTCCATGTTTCAAGTTTCATGAAAAAAATATGATGAACTGTTAAAGTTATCGCAGGATCCAGAAAAGTGTGACATACTGACTAACAGACTGACTGAGAGACAGAGCGCAAACCATAAGTCCCCTCCGTTGAAACCGGTCGGGGATAAAAAGTAAAAATAGTTTGTTCCTCATCGTTCATTAAAATAGGAATAATAAAAATAAAGGAACAGTATAGACATTTGTTTAAACATTCGCTCGTATTATATTTAAAACAATTATCAGAACGACCAGACCGCGTGCTGTTATCCTAAATGATCGATTTTAAGAAATATTTTAAATTTCTGATTAAATTGTTACTGAGGCTACTGTTAATAATCATGATGATAACGATGGAAATGATGATCATTATGATTATATTCACACCACGAAACATATATATTTTTAACACTATGGTAATTAACATGAACCACGTATATTTTATAATTTAATATATTCCAACGGGAAAGCGTATGGCTGAAATGTAAGGAAATAAATGCTTAAGGAACGTTAAAGTCAAAAGACAATGGTTTTTGGAAAACAATAGCACATAGTATATGTTTCCCGTTTGTATGTTTTTAAAGAAATTAGGAAAATGACACCTTCTGATAGATCATTGGCCAGGCTGTTGTATAATCCCTATCTATTTTAATGCATTGATCGAACGTTCCAAAATATTCTAACAGTGTACATTAAAAGCTATAACCTCTTATATGAAGAGATTACACATTTGGGGCATAACACTGATGACTTAACATGTACTTGTGCCTCGGTCTGGGAAAATAGGGCTTAATGCATACGAGTAAAATGTCGTCTCCGATTATCCTGTGCGCCCTACACAGGAGAATGCAATTATCAACTAAACTATTTTTGTTTGTTTAGAAGAGAATTCTTTATACGAACAAATACAAAAAGCGGAATGTGTCGTCCCGTTTTAGCCTGTCTTTTTTACACAGGGTTATCGCACATGCATTAAGCAAAGTTTCCCAAAACTAGGTTTTAACTATAGAACTCGAAGGCACCATACCAAGCATACTATGCTTACAAATGCAGGTAACATTTAAATAAAGTTAAATTATAATTTAGAAAAGCAGATACTCCAAAACAACTTACAAAAATATTGAGGACATAATTTTGAATTATACAACTTTTAAAATAATTTTCCATAGTTATATAAATATTACTCAGTATCTTCTTGAATTTAATAATCTTATTAATGTGTTTTGTGTTCACATACCATTAAGTTTAATCATAGTTTACACGCAAAACAACAATTATATGATGCGTCCTAAAAATAGTATAAGCTTCTTGATATTAAATATGTGTGTTGTTTATCAAATCGCGTACTGGCCGTATTTCAAATGTTTTACTTTAATTTAATTAACATATAAGTCCCATGAATGAGTGTATGCGTTCTTATAATAGTGTGCGTAAAAATCTCTGAAAATTATGTGCTCGCGTCTGAAATAGCACTTGTATAGTTTGAGGTTGATATAATGCGTCAATGCTCTCGCCGCCTGGTGTCAGGTCTCGACCAGCATGTCACAGACACTCGAAAAAACTTCCAACATTTAATATATCCTATAAAAACAATCATGTTTGTGTTCATAATATTGCTTTACATATATAGGAATATTATTGATTTTTTTTTCAGACAGTAACCATACGTTTTATTGTGACATGTCATTGAAACAATTTAATGCATGTTGCTTCTACCATAGAATTTTGTTGTTATAACATTATCAACATTTATGAAACGTTTCTTACATAATTGACCGATTACGGGTGGAATGTGTAATTCTCTTTAAATCGAGTGCATAATTTGACTACATAAGATGCATATATAATTTGATATACCGGTAACTTATAATTATACGCAACGACCAACACTATTTTGAAACAAAGAAATCAAGGTATTTTGTTAAACGCTATATCTCCATCAACAGTTGCCACCGGCGTGTATAACTGATGGTGTGAAACCCTTTCGGCAATATATGCGCCAGATAAAGTTACCTAGTGCGTTTCGGACAAGAATCCATTTCAATTATAGGATGCAAACAATGTTATGGCTTCCGTTTTTATACACTATGTGGAACTGAATAATGGTATTTCCTTCTATTGAAATATTCGGTTATCGTTATACGAACACCCAATTATTAGGGAATGAGGAAGAATACATGGCCATTGTCAGATAATCCAGACAATTGTGTAGCGAGCTGGAGTAGACATAAGCCAACGCCCTCAATACTTGCATTCGATAAATTAATTAAGTTAGCCACTTTCTGAAAAAAACTAGACTAAATGCATGTGCGTAAAGCGTCGTCCGAGATTAGCCTGTGCATTCCGCATAAGCTGATAATGGACCGCACTTACCACTGTTATGTTTTTCGTTTAAAGGAAGTCCCTGCTTAGCTAAAATTCAGTTAAGGCGGAAACTGTCGTACCCAATGACCGTCTCATGTTTTTCATCTTTTGAAGCTAACTCTGGATATGTTTGCAAATATGCATGTCTGCAACAAATAAAACATCAAATGTTTATAGTTTTAAAGGAATACATATTAAGTTTCTAGGCTTCTGATTATGATGGTACATATATTCCATTTAGTATTTACTGTAACTAATGTAAGTGGGTATTTAAATTACAAATGTATATTGTTGTTAATGTTCATTTGTAACGTTATAAGTACATAGTCGGTACTAAAAGAATGACGAAACATATATGGTATACTAAGCCTCAGTCAACAGCGTATAATCAGTTTACACATGTCTAGTTTTCAGTCTATGAACTTATACAAAATGACATGAAAATACAACTTGTCAATTCGAAAGTAGAATGCAATATTCGGTAAAACATGTGGATTTCACTATAAGATTATATTCAATGCGAAAAATGACTTATTTGTTTTAGTTTCCGTGAGCAATTCTTAGGATTATGGAACAATTCTTCATTTCCAAAACGTGCATAATGCGTGCACTTTTACAGGGGTAGACCGTTACAAGTTACTGGTGTTGCGTAAATGAGAAAAATATTAACTGATGTGCAAATTGGCGGCCAACGGCTGATGTGTCGATGTTTTCCTACGAACGTTTGAAAGGTTTGTACATTTACCATACCACACTTACGCCACAACAGTAACTTGTGTACGATCTACCCCCTGTGTTAGTAGAAAACGAATATGCATTTAGGCGATTGTCTAAAGGATCTTCTAAAGTATACATATGTATATAATTAAAATTCATCCATACATAACTCAGAATGTCGAATGTCACATTTGGTGCAATGTTGATTCGTATAACCATTTTTTTATTCTGAAATAATGATTTTTTAGATATTGTTAATGGTAATTATCGACCGACATGCTACATATAAAAGGATTTGGTATGAATGCCTTGTACTTTCGCAGAATATTAATTGGGAGAGACTAAGCATGAACAATATATTTTTAACAAGTATCCGACACGTTTGCAGATATTTTATTAAAACAAAATCGATGCAAGTTTCATCATTTTTACATGTAAAAGATGTCGTTTCAAAAGGGACCACAACGCATTTAAGTGTTCTTTAAATAGTTATTCCGGACAATTTAATGAACACATAAAAAGCAAATTCCGGAGTACCAAAACCATATTTCATTTATTATCGCATTCCAAAGACAAAACACAGCGGCAACACATTCTTTATTATTCCATTCATAATTACAAGCAAGATTAAATCATTTTCTCTTACGTCAATTGCAACGTCCGAAAGACGTGCGCAGACAGTTTGTTAATTAAAGATTATGTTCATCAATAATGTTTTAAAGTGAAAACATACTAAATCAACACCGCCCTGTCTATTACCTATTATCCTTTATTAACAAACTGTCTGCGCACGTCTCTCGGACGGTGCAATTGACGTTAGAGAAAATGATTTAATCTTGCTTGTAATTATGAATGGAATAATAAAGAATGTGTCGCCGCTGTGTTTTGTCTTTGGAATGCGATAATAAATGAAATATGGTTTTGGTCCTCCTGAATTTGCATTCAATGTGTTCATTAAAACGTCCGGAATTACTATGTAAAGAACACTTAAATGCGTTGTGGTCCCTTTTGAAACGACATCGTTTCATGTAAAAATGATGAAACTTATATCGATTTTGTTTTAATAAAATAGCTATTTTCGTTATAAAAATGTTGTTAATGCTAAGTCTCTCTCAATAAATACGCTGTCATAGTACTAGGCATTTATACCAAATCCTTTTATATGTAACAGGTCGGTCGATACTTACCATTTACAATTTCTATAACATCATTATTTTAGAATTAAACAATGGTAATACTAATTAACATTGTACCAAACGGGACTTTCGACATTCTAAGTTGTGTATGGATGAATTTTAATAATTTACATATGTATACTTTAGAAGACCTTTAGACGATTGCCTTAATGCATATTCGTTTTCTACTAACACAGGGGGTAGATCGTACACAAGTTACTTTTGTGGCGTAAGTGTGGTATGGTAAATGTACAAACCTTTCAAAAGTTCGTAACAAAACATCGACAAATCAGCCGTTGGCCGCCAATTTGAACACCAGTTAATATTTTTGTCACTTACGCAAATCCAGTAACTTGTTACGGTCCACCCCCTGTAACAGTGCACGCAATATGCACGTTTTGGAAATAAGGAATTGTTCCATAATCCTAAGAATTGCTCACGGAAACTTAAACAAATAAGTAATTTTTCACATTGAATATAATCTTATATTGAAATCCACATGTTTTACCGAATATTGCATTCTACCTTCGAGTTGACAATTTGTATGTACATGTCATTTTGTATTAGTTCATAGACTGACAACTAGACATGTGTTAACTGATTATACGCTGTTGACTGAGGCATAGTATACCATATATGTTTCGTCATTCTTTTAGTACCGACTGTGTACTTATAACGTTACAAATGAACATTAACAACAATATACATTTGTAATGTAAATACACACTTACATAAGTTACAGTAAATACTTAATGGATAATATATACCATCATAATCAAAGATGAAGACTTAAGAGCAATTAAAACTAAACAAAACGTTGCTGATGTCGTAAGTGCTAATTATAATTTTTACCACTACCTATTAACACACATAAGTTCAAACCGAGGCCATTGAATCCTCTTGTCTCCTAATTGGCAAATATTCTAAGCTACGTCTATTTAATTGAAGTTTAACTATGTGAATGTACCACTTATTATTTTTGATGGCACATCATTGAGTTGTCGTAAAAGGAAATTCAGTACATTAACCTTGTTGAGATCTAAGACAATCATTTATTTGAATTTTCAAAGCTCTAAAGCAAAACATTAAAATACGTGCATACATGTGTAATACATGTGAATGTATTTGATATGGTAATTTGGTACGACACTTTCCGCCTTAACTGACTTTAAGCTAAGAAGCGACTTCCTTTAAAAGAAAAAAAATAACAGCGGAAAGTGTGGTTTTTCATAAGCCATTGCGGAATGCACCGGCTAATCTGGGACGACACTTTACGCACATGCATTTAGTATAGTTTTCCCAGAATGTGGCCTTCTTAATTAATTTATCTAATGCAAGTATGGAGGGCGTTGGCTTATGTATTACCAGCTCGCTACAAAGGCTTTCTTGACTATCTGACAATGGTCATGCATTCGTCCTCATTCCCTAATAATTGGGTGTTCGTATAACGATAACCGAATATTTCAATAGAAGGACATAACATTATTCAGTTCCACATAGTCTATAATAACGGAATCCATAACCTTGTTTAATTGAAATGGATTCTTGTCCGAAACGCACTTGGTTACTTTATCTGGCGAGTTTATTGCCGAAAGTGTTTTACACCATCAGTTATACGAGCCGGTTACGAAATTGTAACACAAACATAAATGTACTGATATAGTCGGATTTAGACAATGTCTTTGTGGTCATACTAGAGGTTATTAAGGTTGTGAAACAGCAAGCCCCAAGTCGTATTTGGTATCGTTAGATGTTCAGATCGTGTGAATGTCGACTGGAGACTGACAATATCCCATAATATAACTTATTATTGTCAACACCGGAAGTAAATCCAAACAATAAAAGACTAGTCAACCCTTCAAAAGCATTGCTTGACTTCTGAAGATGCATTGTGGAGAGTCCCGAATAATTATGTTGTCATTCAATGTCACCGCTATCTAGTTTTCAGTGATTAACCGATGTATTGACGTCTTTAAATATGAAAAAAAATCGCACATTGATAGTCAGAGTGCAATTAGAATATAACACTTTAAGTAAACCAACCATGCTTTTTTTCCCTCTTAGTTGTGTTTTACAAAACAATATGAGCAACTGTTTCAATATACGTAGATGTAACCGATCAAAAGATCAGTCTACATAAGAATACAAACATACAAATTGTCGGGATATAAGTGAATTAAAGCGTGCACGATCACACACCTAGCTCAGCACGAATCAAGTGAATTGAAAACATAGACATTAAACAACAGAAACGAATTCTCCAACAACGAGAAATACTAAGGTCACTGGAAAGTATGTTAAAAAGGCGTTTATCAGGATTTCGTGATTAAAGAAAAGTGTTCAATTGTTATCAAACCAATTAAACCAGATAAAAATAAATCGGAACACTCTAGTTGCATCTGCTAGAGATCCTTCTTATCATCACTACTATTAATTTAAAGCAAGTGACATAATACGATACATTAACACACACACAAATAAATATCAATGCTTTCAACTGAATTTAAGCGCATTGACATATTAAATGAGATAAGATTGTATGCTTGATTTATCAAAATAGTATTAATTAGACTTAAATTATTTGTTTACCAAACAAGCAGATACATGTTTATTGTATAATATTTCATTTTAGATAATCCTTTCTTTTAACAGAGTATTCAACATATACGATTTAACTTTCATTAAATAGGTCTACATACGCTGCCTAAATATACTTACACCTAAATATTACTAAGATTATAACGAAAGACAGTCTTTATTTTAAACGGACAGATGTTTATTTCGATATTGTAATTTTACTTTCTTGGATGAAATATTCCGAAGGATCCGAATAAACATCTCTAAACTATTTCCACGTGCAAGGGCAGTTCTTTAAATATAAAACGAACTCTTAAAGATACAACAATAAGTAGCAAGAATAATTACTGATGAAACCCGGTTGGCATTACTGCAAAATTAAAACGATGAAACGCACATTCGAATCCTGAAAAACAGAGCTTTGGAATAATGTCGGATTGAACGATGATTTAGCTGGCTTGTAGCTATGATGAAAATAATAAAGAATAAGCGACCGCTGTGTTTTGTCTTAAACATTTCAGGCTTAAATTATTTATCTTGTTTTTCTGAATTTTATTAAATATTTGTTCAATAAATTATTCGAATTACACTGTAAAGAACAGTAAAATGCGTTGCATCGATACATATTGAGTTCATTAAAGACAAAAATACCTCATGGTATGGTAACCATGTTATCAGGTCCACCTGGTACACATGTAAGGTCAATGTAATCTTTTATATGAACACGAAATATTAATTTCTTACCATTTTTCATTTATAAACCTTGCTCATTCACGTGTTTTAAATCTTTTTAAAATATATCTCAAATATCATTTTTATTTTCAACAATTAGTTTATCAACTTCATTCAACGCAAGCGAATGCTAATACTTTAAGACACAGTTTGTCCGGATTCTCATTAAACGTACGAACTATATGTAGTCATAGTTTTCTTTTTATTGTTTGTCTTCTGGTTATACAACGTTCCCGCAAGCAGACACATACCATTTTTAATTTGTGCTCTATGGCGTATATGGTCGATAGAAAAAAATTGTGAAGATTGACCGCAAAGATTTATATTTTTTCTAAATTTTCAATTACAGAATATTTGTTTTTGTATTGTGTGTGGTTCGTGGCCATCAAACCAGTTTAAATCCCAAACAAATAAGCAGATTGGATGATGGATACTGTTATTATTGCAATTATTGCAATTCCCACTGCATACATATCTAACCTTAAACTTAACACTCAGAAAACATAACATCTGCTATGTAAGAAGTCACTAACCTCATTTTAAGTGTATATGACATCATTGGTAGATAACTAGAAATGTGATATATACATTCCTTCGAATACTTAAAATAAAAATAATATACTGTTTGTGTACATTGGCAAACATAACTAGGAGTGACNTTTGAAGTTATATGTGTAGTATGCGATTAACACCTCACGTTTTGCATTGATGTTTTCATTTTCTGTCTGCATATGTACATTTAAGTGAGATTATTTTACACACGCGTTTTGGTTTGTAAGTTTGAGGTTCGGCTACCCCAAAAACCAATGTTTTGCATCGACCATTCCAAGGCGGTGATCCCAGTTTTAATAACTGTTAAGTTTGTTTATAATTGGTGTTCTGTCATACAAGTAGTGCTAAAGAACACTAATTTATCTCCTCATTTCTGGAGATTTAATGTTTGCTATATTGAAAACGTCAATGTAAAGCATGGTTTATAAACCGGTAGAAAAACATGCCGCACTAAACACTCAGTCTCCAAATAATCACAAAACACCGACATGTAAATACACTTTAACCTCAGACCATCGTATTTAATATAAATAAATAAACTATAAAAGAGATTATTGATTCGATGAAATTAAAAATAAATGTCTTAATGAGGTAATATCTATCAGAGCACCAGAAAAAAACGAGGAATGATAAAATGAAAATAATACAGGGGTACCAGGTAAACCTCTTTTATTTGACAAGTTTTCAGAGCCATAAATTATACAAAAACAGGATCCAGATCACCGTAAGGCATCTCTGAAAGAAGCAGTAAATAAGTTACGTATATCATGCTTTAATACATTAGTAGAAATTGATTATAATGCTATCTATAAAGTTGGTATTTTAAGATACAAAAATAACGTGTGGTTGTATTTAGTTTTACCCTCGATTAGGAAAAAAAGATGTACTATTTACACAATTATCACGGTAACTATTAATTGCTGCATTTGTATCCGTTAACGTTTACTTACGACGTCTCAGAAATGATAAGACTAATATGACAAATAAAACGTAAGTCCCACGGTTAACTGTATTCTCGTTTAACATCTCGATGCAGACGATCTTCAATATGTGTTTTGCGTTAAATATACAACTCTATGTTAGTTTAAACATAATGTAACAGTTATTAAAATAACAATACGATGATATTAACACATCATTTTCAAATGTTTATTTCGGTCTGCGGCATTTTCACCAATCTGACATTTGAATGACATTAAAGTTTTTTAAATTACAGGTACTAAGTAAAAAAACGATCAAAAAGAGCAGTTTTGTTTTAATTATGCAATTAAGTTCACAGTAGTACGTGAACTTAACAATAATTGTAAAACACCCTTATCCAATGCCATACAGAACATAACTGGAAAGCTTATGTTTGTCATGTGCAACATTGTTTAATAGTTGTTTCCTGCACAAGTCTAGAAATGTAAGACGCAACTGGTCTAGATTCTAGAATTGGGTACACGATAAACTAGTTTTAAACCCCAATTCACATCATAAAAAGTTCAGTTCCTTGTTCAGTTCCGAGCCCCCAGTGTTATTTATATACTTGTTGATTTTGTTGCGCAGTCGACCACTTAAAATACATACAAACCTAGAACTGATGATTCGCATTCCTTCCAGATAGTAAACTGAATCATTCGCACAAATTGAACAATGATATTGTTGTTTGCGTACCATGGCCAGTATCTACAAACAAAATTGATCTGCTCTTGAATGAAAACATCTGTGCACAGACAGTCTTATTTCAATATAAATACATGCATTATTCAACAACGGTTCGACTACACTTCTATTCACTCCATAAAATAAAAGGCGTATACAAATTGCGAGGCGCCAAACAGAGTATTGCTTAAGACAATCCCACGCGTTTTCCAGAAATAAGTCTGTGATAAAATCACACTCTCATCGTAAATTGGCATTAAATCATTTGGAAGCCACAATTATTGTCTCTCTAGTCTGTGAGGCTTATGTTATTGAACACAATCAACAGTGTGCAAATGACATTTAACGCTACGTTAGCGGAACGTGCGGAGTAACTGTTGTTTACCGCCATACTCCCTTAATTGTTTAAATGTTCATAACACTGTTGTTTGTCATAAACGAGTATCTGGCAACACGCTGAGAACACAAAATCTGAAACTGTTGTTTGGAAAGATGAGCATACAAACTATATATATATATATATATTATTGTTTTGTCAGCTACATTATATTTAAGTGTGGTCAATAGATGAACATATAAAACAGTAACTATTATTTAAAACTATGCTGTAATGTATTTAAACTGGATTTTTTTTTTGCACAAATGTAAACAAATTACAAAAAGGCGAATCGCGTTGGTGTCAACATGTGCGTAGTCAAAAGGTTCATTAATTTAATTGATACCGACTTCTTCCGGATACATATTAATCACATGCACTTTGAGTAAAAACACTTGAAATTATATGCTTATGTTCCAATAAAATAACAACTGTGTATTTTGCATTACGAGTTCAGTGCCATGCAATCTGTTCGCAATAGCACTGTGGATATTTTATCCACGATGCTGTTTTGAATGATCATATTAGTTTAAGATAAGGCAAACTCATGTATACACACTTAGCTTGCTCATGCAATTCATTTTGAAACTTGATTCATGTCATAACAATCAAGTACACACATCCAGCAATGATTGGTCATAAAACCATAGGCCTTTCCATCTTCTTGGTGACTGTTCGGATCGTCTTATTTTAATCAATAAGAATATGCATTGTTGTGGACTTACTAGTGCTAATTAAAATACGGGTTTAAGTTTGCCACAATACAAATTACATAAACCTTTAAAATACAATACATAGGAACAGTGAAGGGATAAATTCGTGTCCGCTAGTTTTAATTGAATACAAATGGCTACTTGCAATATTAGCTTGTGTTACAACATTTAAACGGTCAATACAAAGATTGGGGCTTTAAACCAAGTGAAGGCATGATTAAAATATCACTTAGACCAGAATCAATATAAAACATACAAGTGTAAACTCACGTTAACGTCTTAGGATTGCGATTTAAATAAGAAAAAAGAAACCCTAATAAACTATATTTTATTTTTACATTGTTTATTTGCAATATGTAATACAGCAACTGTGCAATATTTATTAGAACACATATAATTTTTCGACGACGACAAACAAGAGACGATAAAACCATTAATTATGCTGCTCAGTATTTGCCGAGCGTTTTTCGTTAAACTTTACCAACCGAGTTTGAAACCATCTAACTGTTTACTTCTGACCATCAATTGCACTTCTTTAACTACGAACGTCGCAATTTAATTACCACACAGCTCCATTATTTCCGTTGCATTGTAACTACCTAAAACAAGGTATACAAATCCAAAGCGCATGTTTACTATAAAATATAAGTCGAATCCAAATTACATGAACACAACATACTTTATGTTTTTGGTTCACATCGTTTCAGGGCAGTATGAATGAAGTGGCATGATAAAGTTCTTTATTTTCTTCATAACCTTCTTCGAAATAGCAATCCAGCGCGCACCACTTGTTGTTTTATAGCAATACTGTTTAGAAAATAGAATGGCAATGATAATTTGAATTATTTAGTCGAATATCCATCGATAATGTATCAGTATCCTAGATTTCGGCCAACCTTTGTGTTATACGGCATAATTAGAGCAATCGACTTTATATACTCTTTCGTTATAATAAATAAATACCTTCTTGTATTACATTTTTGAGTTTTGTAATGTGCACAGTTTTAAAATATATGATAATAAGTGAATCTAATGTCATTTTCATATTAAAAAAAATACAATAATTAAATATTTGTTATCACTAAGTGGAATATAAAAGTGGGATTTAATGGTTGGCCTATATGTCAGTTGAGATTTTCCAGAAATACGGACCTTAATGCTATATGATTTTTACTATTTTGTATACACGGGCAGCGTTATTGTTTGATATTAATGTCAATCATTATGCAACTTTAAGTTAAATGTATTTAGAACATGATATATTGAGGTTTAACATATATCCTTTAACAGTATGGCTGAGACTGACCAGTTCAATGCACGGTTAATGCATCTTGATGTATCTATAAGAGAATAAACTATAAATTTGTTTAAACCGGAACTAAAATGGATATACGTAATACCATACGAAATTATATTGTGACTTTGAAGTATATATATAATTAAAATCAAAATAAAAACAAACACATAAACCACGGCATATCTGTTCTTAAACATGGCGCAATAGTTTGTGTTGGTCAAATGCACTCTGAATCTGTAAAGTGGTTCCAGTTAACTAAATAAAAATACTTATGTTTGAAGTGTAACATATATTGCCCCCGGCTATATTCGCTTCTTTATTTGTTTATTAATACACTGTATCTTCTTATATCACAATACAAGAGGCTTTAATCTTCAGTGATCAAAGGGTAAGGTTTTATTTCATCCATTTTGATACGTTCCAAGTTTCGCAAAAGTCAACCAATCAGTGTTTAAGATATTTACGGGCTTCAGTCTTTTAGCGTTGTAATAAAAAACCATGTGAATAACCTACATTATAAAATGTCTTTGAGTTTATCTCCGTTATATTTGTATTGGCTATTATTTCCGATAAGGATAACAGTAAAGTGTATTAAATTTAATTATTTACTCGCGGAATATTCCTTGGAATTGTTCAAAATAGACGAGTGTATCAGGTTCATATTGTGTTTCCAAAGCGGCAATCCAAGCTTTAAATAATGCTTTTTTGCTAAAGCTTTATAGATCTATTGTGATGTCAAGTGTATTGTCTTGCATTTATAGGCTTTTTGTCACTTGCCTTTAATTAAAGTTTAGCGGACAAGAATTTCTCTAAGCTATTGCTTCACGAGTTTTATTATTCCTACATAATGCGCAATACGTGTTCGTGTTTTTTCTTTCTTTTGGGCCACCACTTTGCTGTGATGAAAGGTTGATAACTTTATCTCATTGTTAACCAGTTCTATCGAATCTATAACGATTTAAAACGGCGGAATATTCATCAATTTAGTTCAAATTACCCAAGTTGTATGCGTTTTGCGAGGCCTGTATTACAAGCATTTGGAACTCTTAATACAGAAATTTAATATGATATAAGTATCGCCAGATTTTATTGTCAGATAAACGCTCGTTATTTGTACACACGTGTGTAATATATGTGCTGCATGTGTTGTACGCGTAGATATCTTATAAAACGATTGACCCACGTGTTTAATCAAAATGTTAAACGAATATGGTGTTTTATCGGAAATCCCTTCGAACAGGACAAAAATATTCGCATTCGCCCATTTTCCATAAACATGATTCAGGCGAGTGAGAGCGTTCAGAGCGTAATGGATGAATCCTTCTAATAAATTTTGTAGGAATGATATCACATACAAATAATGAAATCATAAGTTGATGTATTGAGCTTTTTGAGAAGTTAAGATTTTTCTAGGCATGTAGCGTTCGAAGTGCGGTTGTCTGTAAAAGTTCGACTAGACGATGCGTCAAAGAATATGAGCAGTCTACTATATTACATGTATACGTCATAACCAAGAAGTTTTAATTCTTATGATTTTATAGTTATTGCGCAAATAACACTGATTGATACATCCATCAAAGCAATTTATTTAAGTAACTGATGTGTATATTTATACAAGCAGATTAGCGATCGTGTCACTGTCAAAATATGTGTGAAAAATATACTATGTTTTGTAACACGGATTCATTTTTTTCGTTTACATTAATGTAATTTAATTCATCCGAGTACAGTTAAGCAAATTCTATTCACATGTGTTTAATATACATGCTGTTTTCACCAAGGGTAAAACAAGAATCACGTGACCTCAAACAAACAGTTACCGTCAGTAGTCAAGATGGAGGCAAACACTTCCATATAAGAATTTTTCATGTTCAGAATGACATATACATGTTTCATAATTAAGTTAGTGCTGTTGGAAGAAACTGATATGGTATTGTTTCTCCGTTTAGTTCTTTGTATCTGCAAAAGAACACTCTTTGAAAGTCGAAGTTTATGGAAAAAATGTTGGAGTTTTGGAAAAAGAAATTAGCATGTGAATCAGTGGTAGTTTCAAAATGAACGGATTGATAAAACATCTGTATAATAAGTTGTTTGACAATGGGAATGATGTCACAGACAATAGTTGTTGTATGGTACGAGTAATTGAGGNGCCACCACTTTGCTGTGATGAAAGGTTGATAACTTTATCTCATTGTTAACCAGTTCTATCGCATCTAAAACGATTTAAAACGGCGGAATATTCATCAATTTAGTTCAAATTACCCAAGTTGTATGCGTTTTGCGAGGCCTGTCTTTACAAGCATTTGGAACTCTTAATACAGAAATTTAATATGATATATGTATCGCCAGATTTTATTGTCAGATAAACGCTCGTTATTTGAGCACACGTGTGTAATATATGTGCTGCATGTGTTGCACGCGTAGATATCTTATAAAACGATTGACATACGTGTTTAATCAAAATGTTAAACGAATATGGTGTTTTATCGGAAATCCCTTCGGACAGGACAAAAATATTCGCATTCGCCCATTTCCCATGAACATGATTCAGGCGAGTCAGAGCGTTCAGAGAGTAATGGATAAATCCTTTTAATAAACTTTATAGGAATGATATCACATACAAATAATGAAATCATTAGTTGATGTATTGAGCTTTTGAGAAATTAAGATTTTTTTAGGCATGTTGCGTTCGAAGTGCGGTTGGCTGTAAAAGTTCGACGAGACGATGCGTCAAAGAGTATGAGCAGTCTACTATATTACATGTATACGTCATAAACAATAAGTTTTAATTCTTATGATTTTATAGTTATTGCGCAAATAACACTGATTGATACGTCCATCAAAGCAGTTTATTTAAGTAACTGTGTATATTTACACAAACAGATTAGCGATCGTGTCACTGTCAATATAAAGAAGTGAAACTCCAGCTGCTCGAGTAGTATTGAAATCTTATTACAAACAATTAGTTGGTCCTTTATTTATGGCAAGTGACCGATTGCCGAAACAGTACAAAACAGCACAATACAGCACAATACAAAACAACATAAACACAAATACGAATAAAGCTGGGGTCACCGCCTTGGAACGGTCAATGCAACGCATTGGGGGTTTAAACCTGGTTATAGAGCGCTCAACCTCACACTTGGCCCAGCAATATTCATAATACATTTAAGTGTAAATAAAATTTAACGTCATAGCATTGTAACTCAAATTAAACAATAATAAAAGGGAATTAAAACGCATTCAATTTAATTACTATTTAATTACTCAATTGCATTGAAGATACAAGAGTAACAGAGTTACAACTTTTTGACGAACGATCAAATAAAACTATTAACAAAAGTCAACTTCATTCCTTCTTTATAGAAAAAGATTTGAGAATATAGCGTCACGGAGTTAATATCTCAGATAATCATCGCACAAATACAGTCAAAACCTATACATATGTGAACAATATACTATGTTGTGTAACACGGATTCTTTATTTTCGTTTACATTAATGTAATTTAATTCATCCGAGTACAGTTAAGCCAATTCTATTCACATGTGTTTAATAAACATGCTGTTTTCACCAAGGGTAAAACAAGAATCACGTGACCCCAAACAAACAGTTACCGTCAGTAGTCAAGATGGAGGCAAACACTTCCATATAAGATTTTTTTATGCAATAACTAAAAGTGAGATGTTGTTGTTTTCATGTTCAGAATGACATATGCATGTTTCATCATTTAGTTAGAGCTGTTGGAGGAAACAAAATACATGTTGTGTCGAAGTGAAATTCGTTTTATTACCCATCAATTTAATCAAATGAAGCTTTTCTGATCTGTTATTGTTTCTCCGTTTAGTTCTTTGTATCTGCAAAAGAATACTCTTTGAAAGTCGAAGTTCACGGAAAAAATGTTGGAGTTTTGGAAAAAAGAAATAAGCGTGTGAATCAGGGGAAGTTTCAAAAGGAACGGATTGATAAAACATCTTTATAGTAAGTTGTTTGACGATGGGAATGATGTCACAGACAAAAGTTGTTGTATGGTACTAGTAATTGAGGATCTGATGGACAGCTAGACCCGATTTATGACTCTAACATATGTACCAAATTATTGATTACATATTGAAATGTATTGTGTTCAAACTTTGATGAATAATTATATCCTACATATCATTATCATGTGTTGGTAAGTAGTATGTTGAACCGAAAAAACTTATATATGTGATCAAACGTTTCAACAGCCGATTAGTAATAAAGCTTACTATAATATGATATATGCATTTAACAATATTTGTTGAAACCGTTTCTGAACTGAGTTACTTGCACGGTCCCCATTATAATATAACAAAAAATGCTTCAGCGGTGTTAACTTATTTAATAAAAAACATCAAACGTGCGGTATCGACACAGTAATAACACGCTGTACAGTTACCGCATCATCATTATTTTAAAATATCAATTTAATTATTTAAAAGTCTATTCATCAAAATAACATATTAATAATATTAATCATAGCATTCCTATTACAGTAAAATTGAGACCACATTAAAACTAAACTGATGTAGAAACTGCAACGTAACAATAATATCTACAAAATCCTAATATAACATTATTTTACAATATCCCAGACGTTCGATTAAATCGATTCAAAGTAAATATGGTAACACTCAACGTGTTTATCATTATGTTTGTTAATTCATTGCGACAAAAATATCGACAAAAACACTCGATTAGTGGGGCAGCTAAATAGCAGCATAAAGTGGTGCATTACACTAAAAAAAAAGTATCAACTCGACTTAGTGTGTGAATTTATTTTACAAATTGATTTATTCAATCATTGTTCTTTACTAAAAAAGCAATGTGTATTCGAAAATTGAAACCACATACATATCATCAAAAGTAAATTGCGAGGCGTTTTGAAGTCTGTAACCAGTTGTTTGTATCGTTGCTATTTTGAACAATTGCATACATGTATCAAATCACAAATATCTGTAACATGTCCGAAATGTTTTTTCTGTCGAAATAGAATTAACAAAACTAGGGTCATGTGTGAGTGACCTTTAATTACCCATTTATGGTTTAATGTAGCGGTATATTAATCTAAAAACAACCTCTTCATGTAAGTCACATCGTAAACATAGTAATAACGTCTTGATGATTGAACAGTAATTGGTGTCCGGAATTACTTATCGTCTAGCGTTTCCATGAATTGCAACGACATCTGATGCGCATGGAAATTGTAGATTGGACGTTGATTAGCCCGGTTTCATATAAGCAGGTGCATACATCAAACTGGCAATTCATAAAGTATTTCCGAAAAACGGAAATACGGAAGGTTGATTTCATTTTTGAAAAAGCAATTGAAAACTTGGCTTAAATGAAACATTAACAAACATAGTATCATTTGTATAAAAAACTGTTACGGTGCAATTGTAAATGTATTTGTGAATACATGACTGAATCAATTGTTCAGAATGACCATGTGTAGCAGCGAACGTAAATAACAGCGACATAACGATAACGACATGTTTTGCTTTAATCATCTTTTGATAACCGTTGATATGTTTGGTTTAATTTAAAACTAGTCAATGCATGATACAAAGTGATACAAAGGTGATACAACACCTTACATTTAGATATATAAGAACTGTTGTATACAAATTCAAACGGCACACTCGTAGGCCGAGTTATGCAAGTTATTAAAGGATAACACAATTTATTTTAATTGTTATATTATTTGAAGTTTTGGCATTTAAATATATATTTTATCAAAAAACTATTTCCCGATTATAAATGATGTATTTTAGATTTTTTGCATGAGCATATAAACGTGAACAAACGAATCACATAGGAAATGTGACTCGCGACTGTCCTGGTCTTGTTAATGTTGAGTACATGTAGATATTGCGAATATTCGACACGTCGACCTAGTGTTGTAAACAACGTAAGAGGTCATTAGAATAGAAGACAAATAAACCCTCAAAACGGCGAGAATTGAAGTTCTCAGCTTCTGCAAAATTCATTTTTCTGAACATTCCGTAATAATAATTGTTTTTCGTCAGTGTCGACATTAGATTTCAATGAAGTAGTGGTGATTGGTTGCAATCGGACATTGTAAATATATGGAAAAATATCCAGTAGCAACTTGGGTTGACCAAAAGTATCACGTGACTCTACACATCAACGTAAGTGGTCAAACTGTGGGCTGCAACGTAAGATTGTAATGTTTGCAGTGTGTGTTGTTCAGTTTCTCATCATAACACACAGCGCAAAAACAAAACAATTAATGCATTCCGCTTTCAATTTGTAGTGTTTGTGTTATGTTTATTAACATATTAAGACACAGCGCAAAACACAATGCACGGATTCAGCTTCAATTGCGTATGTAAAAATTAGTATGTGTTCGTAGTTTCCGAGCAATTACCACGACAGCTTTCAAGTGCTGCATTTGTATTCAGTGAATTTGTACTTGGTCTTCAATTAAACAGCGTCTCAATAATGATTGGACTAATATGAGAAATAAAACTTAATTCTCACGGTTAACTGTATTTTCGTTTGCCATCTAAACGAAGTCGAGCTTCAATATGTATATTGTGTTGAATCTAAAACAGTAGTTTCGGGTAAACAGGACGTAACATTGTTTTAAATTAGCAAATGTTCATAAATAATTTTAAAATCAAGCATTCAGCGGATTTTAAACCAATCCGAAATTTGAATGAAAATTGTAATTTACATTCAGTTACTAAATTACAAATGTCAAATAAGCAAGTTGTGTTTTAATTATGAAATTGAATTCCTAGTACTATGTGATCTAAACAATAACCATAACACACCATAATCACATTCCATAAAGAATGTTAATGTAAAGTTAATTATTGTCATTTGAAGCACTGTTAAATAGTCTTCATTCACACGTCTAGAAAGTAAAGACACAATGGTCTAGGTTCTAGAATTGGGTACACGAAAAACTGAGTTTTAACCCACATTTACGTCATAAACAGCTCAGTTCCTAGTTCAGCTCCGTGTCCCCTGTGTTATGTATACACTTGTTGAATTTGTTGCGCAGTCGACCACTAAAATACATAAAAACCTAGAACTGATGATTCGCATTCCTTCCAGATAGTAAACTGAATCATGCGCACAATTTCAACAATGATATTGTTGTTTCTGTACCATGACCATTATTTACAAACAAAATTGATCTGCTCTTGCATAATTCATTTGTGCACAGACAGTCTTATTTCAATAAAAATACATGCATTATACAACAACGGTTCGACTACAATTCTATTCACTCAATGAAATAAAAGGTGTTATGCAAATTGCGATGCGCCAAAAAGATAAATGCAAAGACAATCCCACTTGTTTTCCAGAAATAAAGATGTGATAAAATCACAATCTCATCGTATATTGGTATTAAATCATTTGGAAGCCACAATTATTGTCTCCCCAATCTGTAAGGCTTATTTTATTGGACACAATCAACAGTGTGAAAATGACAATAAACGCTATATTACCGGAACGTGCAGCGTAAGTGTTTTTCACCGACATACTCCCTAATTGTGTAAATGTTCAGCAGAAAAATCCTGCTCGAGCAGCATTTATTTTTAGATTAAGCCCTTGAACTTGTCAGCCAATCAAATCGTTTCCGTAGAGGTAGCTTATGTCGTCCGCTTGTAAGCTCAAATTTGATTGGCTGAAGGGTTCACGGGCTTAATCTAAAAATAAATGCTGCTCGAGCAGGGTTTTTCTGTTGCAGCAGAAATTAAAGTTTCGACCTCTTTGGTATCCCATAGCAAGGTTCATTATGTTTATTGATACTGACTTTTTCCCAAGCCATTTTAATGACATGCACGTTGAGTGGGCGTATTCACAAATACGTTTAATTATGTTCTAATGTTTCAATAAACATTCTTTATAAATGATCACATTATTTTAAGATTCGTGCCCACACATTAACATAAAAGTAGCTTTTCTCATCCAAATGTTTAAAACAAATGTCATAACTGTATCTTCTTCCATCACAATATTAAGCCTTAAATGAGGTTTTGCTCGTCAGAGTATAAAGGATCAGACTTTATGTCCTCCATCTTCATAAGATAAGTTCCAAGCTTCGCAATAGTCAACAGATTAGTTTTCCAGACATTTACAGGCTTCAGTCTTTTAGTGTTGTCATCAAAAACCATGTACATAACCTACATTGTCAAAAGTCGTTGAGTTTATCTGCGTCATATTTTTATTGGCTATTGTTTCCGATAAGGATAACAGTAAAGTGTATTAAATTGAATTATTCACTAGCGGAATATTACTTGGAATTGATCAAAATAGGCGAGTGTATCTAATTCATATGGTGTTTTCATGGCGGCAATCCAAGCTTTAAATAATGCTATTTTGCTAATTCTTTATATTTTGATGTCGAATTGAGTGAAGTGTCTTGCATTTATAGGCTATTGGTTACTTGACTTTAATAAATATCTAGCGGACAAGACTTTTCTTAGATAATGTTTGTGGAGTTTCATTATTCCTACATATTGCGCAATACGTTTTCTTGTATTGTTTATCGTGTGTCACCTCTTTGCTGTGATGAAAGGTTGATAACTGTATCTCTTTGATAACCAGTTCTTTATGATTTAAAACGGCGGAATTTTCATCAATTCAGTTCAAAGTACCCAGGTTTTATGCGTGTTG
The DNA here is from genome assembly GCA_007657795.1 of Dreissena rostriformis. Lineage (NCBI taxonomy): Eukaryota > Metazoa > Mollusca > Bivalvia > Myida > Dreissenidae > Dreissena > Dreissena rostriformis. The sequence goes on along the minus strand of VMBQ01000397.1, from coordinate 222,360 downwards.
CAAGGCATGTCATTACAAGCATTAACACTATTAACATAAATGTTTAATGATCTTTGGCTCGGATGATTTTGATGTCAGAAGCGCTCATTAGTTGTAATTTAATGAAAATGTAATACATTTGATGCCCGTATTGTACGAGTACATGGCTGTTAAAACGATCGACAAGCCTTTAATCTTCGTATTTCACACATACGTGTTTAATCAAATATTTAAATTAATATGGTGTTAACTGAATTCCCTTAGAAAATTATAAGATGGGGAAGAAATATAAAATCGCATTCGCTCTAAAACACGTGCAGAATGAGAAAACCATTCCTGAACATATTTCAGACGAGTCAAAGCGTTGAGAGCGTAATTGAGGAATGCTTTCAATAAACTTTGTCGGTAATAATCTAAAATACACATTATCAAATCTTTTGTTGATATATTTGGCTTTTTGAGAAATTAAATCAATACAAGTGTTGCGTTCGAAGTTAGGTTGGACGTCAATATTCGACGCGTCAATGCGTCTAAGAATATGAGTGGTCTACTATATTACGTGTATACGTTATCAAAATCAGAAGTTTTACTTCTTACAATTTCATAATTATTTCCCGAATAACACTGGACAATATTTCCATCAAAGAAGTTTATTTAAGTAATTGACGTGTATATTGACACGAACAGACTAACGATCGTGTCACTGTCAAAACCTATACATCTTTCATATAAAAAAATGTGCATACAAGAATCTTTTGTTATGAAACAAATAAAAGTAAGTTGTTGTTGTTTTCATTTTCAGGCTGACATATAGATCTTTCATAATTTAGTTAGTGCAGTAGGAAGAAACAAAAAACGTCACTCTTTCTGCGAATTAAACTTCTATCGAAGTGACATTCGTTTCAGTACCCATCAATTTAGTCAAACGAGACTTTTCTGCACTGCAAAGATCTGTTATTGTTTTTCCGTGTCGCTCTTTGTACCTGAAAAAAACAATCTTTGATAGTCGAAGTTGACTGTAAATTGTTGGTGTTTTGGAAATGGAAATCAGCTGGAGAATCGGGGTTGTTTTAAAATGAACGGAGTGATAACATATCTGAAAAAAAATTTGTTTGACAATGGGAATGATGTCACATTAGTTGTTTTATTGTACGATTAATTGAGGATCTGATGGAAAGCAACCACAGATTTGTGACTCTAACAGATATGCCAATGAATTGATTACATGCTGACATGAAATGCGTTTAAACTTTGTTGAATAATTATATCCTACATATTATTATCATTTGTCGGCTAAAAGTATGTTTAACCGAAAATACTTATATATGTGATCAAACGTTTTAGCAGCCGATAATTAATCCAGCTTAATTTAATATGATATATGCATATACAATTTAGTTTTAATCATTTCACACAATTTGTGGAAACTGCTTCTATACTGAGTTACTTGGACGGTTCCGATTATAATATAACGAAAAAAGCTTCAGTGGTGTTAAACTATTTAATAAACAACATCAGGCATGTGGTGTCGACACAGTACTTACACGCTGTATAGTTACCACATCATCATTCTTATAAAATTAACATTTCATTATTTAAAAGTATATTTATCACAATAACATATTAATAATATAAATCATAGCATTCTTATTACAGTAAAATTGAGACCACATTTAAACTAAACTGCTGTAGAAACTGCAACGTAACAATAATATCTACAAAAATCCTAATATAACCTTTTTTTACAATAGCCCCGACGTTTGATTATATCGATTTTAAGTAAATATGGTAACACTCAACATGTTTATCATAATGTTTGTTTATTCATTGCGAAACCAAAAATATCAACAGAAAAACACTCGATTAGTGGGGCAGTTAAATAGCAGCATACAGTGGTGCATTACACTTAAAAAAACAAACAAGTATCAAGTCGACTTACTGTGTGAACTTTTTTTAAAAATCGATTTATTCAAAGATTGTTCTTATCTAAAAAAAGCAATGTTCTTTCGAAAATTGAAACCGCATACATATCATCAGAAGGAAATATTGCGGCCTTTTTTAAGTTTGACACCAGTTGTTTGTATTGTTTCTATCATGAACAATTGCATAAATGCATGAAACAGTTTACCTAAACATAAAAAACAACTACAAATCTTTCGTGTAACACACATGCGATGTTTATCAAATCCCAAATATGTGTAATATTTTAAATGTGTTTTCTTTCGAAATAGAATAAACCAAACTGTGGTCCCCTTGTCATATGAATATGAAGAAGTGAAACTCCAGAAGCTGCAGCAGTATTGCAGTTTTATCATACACACCTCTGTGGTCCTTTATTTATGGCAAGGAACCAATTGCCAAAACGGTACAGTACGGCACAAAACGAAACAACATATACACATAGTAGAATAAAGCTGGGGTAACCGCCTTGGAACGGTCAATGCTAAGCATTGGGGGTTTAAACCAGTTAATGAGCGCTCAACCTCACACTTGGCCCAGCAATATTCATGATACATATAAGTGTAAATAAAATTTAACCTCAAAGCATTGCAACTCAAATTAAACAGTAATAAAAGGGAATTAAAACGCATTCAATTTAATTACTATTTTATTACTCAATGGTTGAAAGGAGACCAGAGCAACAGAGTTACAACTTTTGGAGGCACGATGAAATGAAATTACTAACACGCATCAACTACATCCGACTTTTACTTGCCCAATAATGGTTAAATGTAACGGAATATTAACGTAAACAACAGCCTTTTTTATGCAAGTCACATCGTAAACAAAGTAATAACGTCTCGCAGATTGAACAGTAATTGGTGTCTGGAAGAACTTCCCGACTAGCATTTCCATGAATCGCGATGACGTCTGATGCGTTTGGAAAGAAATTGTAGATTGGCCGTTTATTATCTCGGTTTTCATATGAGCAGGTTCTTACATTAAACAGACAATTTATTAAGTATTTCCGAAAGACGGACATACGGAAGGTTGATTTTCTTTTTTGTAAAAGCAATTGGGAACTTGGTTAAAATGGAACATTAGCAAACATTGTATACAAATACTGTAACGGTGCATTTTTAAATGTATATTTATATAAATGACTATATCACTTGTTCAGAATGACAATGGTATGCAAGGAACGTAAATAACAGCGACATAACAATAACCACATGTTTTGCTTTAATCATGTTTTGAGAACCGTCATATGTTTGGTTTCAATTTAAAACTAGTAAATGCATGATACATTGGTTAAACAACACATTACATTAAGATATGTGATACATATTTTATACAAATGCATTAATTATATGATAACATAATTTATTTTAAGTGTCATATTATATGGATTTTTGTCATTTAATACATGTTATATTTTATCAAAAAATATTTCTTGATTCTAAATAATGTATTTCAGTTTTTTTCGCATGGTTACTTAAAGGTGGACGAACGGATCTCAGAGTAAATTTGACTCGAGACTGCCCTTGTTTGTATATGTTGAGTAGAGTATTCGATTATTTTACAAGTCGAATTATTGTTGTAAAGAGCGTAAGGGATCGTCCGAATCATAGAAAAAAAAATCGAAAAACGGCAAAAATTGAAGTTCTAAACTTCATTGTCTGAACATTTACTAATGAGAATTGTTTTTCGTCAGTGTTGACATTAGTTCTCCATGAAGAAGTAGCAAGTGGTTACAATGAGACGATGTTAATGTGTTGACAAAATATCCAATAACAACTTGGGATGAACACAAAATATCACGGTATCCCAAAAAACAACGTCAGTAGTCAAAATGGAGCTGGAAACGTCGCGTTAGATATAATTATTTGTTGTTGTTTTTGTTCTGCTTATTTATATTAGACACAGCGCGAAACAACGCATGAATTCATGTTTTATTGCGTTTATAAACCATACTATGTTTCGTAATTTCCGAAACAAACTTCTACACAAGTCTCAGAATGTATAGCCAATTGTTAAAAGCAAACGCACAAACAATACATATAAAGTCACATGACCCATAGCATATTGATATATTAACTACCAGATGATTTCAGTTCCCATTTTGCTTTTATGATTTTGCAACCTATAAAATTCGTTCAGATTGGTATTAAATCCATTTTTGATTGACATTCAGTATAAAATGTTCAAAGTAGGTAATTAGACGTAAAACAAATGCCAACGTCAGAAGCTCATTATAGCTAAAATTGGTAGTCTATCGTTTGTGTCAAAACATCTGACAATATTTAGACCTTGCGCGGTTCTGAATTAACTTAAATAAGCGGTAGGCAACTTTAATTACATGTATCAGAGAAGTAATTCAGATTCTGATCTTAAGAGCACGCGTGTTAACGATCGCCTTTATGAGATCTATAACCTCTTCGAACGTATCTTCAAGCATAACTAAATTCAGTTAATTTAACACAATAAGAATGTATAAATGTGTTACTATTTACCTCATTAAAAAATCTTGAACATGTGTCGACATTAAAATACGTAACAACGTTGTTAATAAGATGTTATTTCCTTATATAATGTCGTTTCCCGTCGCTTGATAAATAAACAATAACATATCTAGTGTAGCTGTGATTCATATGGCTTCTTATGGGAATTGCTAATTTAAAACGCGCTTTAAGCAATATAATGCCACAACGTCAAAGTACTGTTAATTCATTTTTAGTCGCGGGAATTTTCGTTGATTTCGTGGCTTGACCCGCGAATTTAGCACGAACACATCCGATAATGACCGACGCGAATTCTTCTTTTTTTCTCCACAAACAGTAAAACACGAATTTAAGTGTCATGGAAAACGTCATGTTTTAAAACAACACAATTTCATGAAGGCGAATATAAATGACTTCACAGTAGACGATAGTGACAATCCCATCGGAGAAATATTGAGCAATAATGTTACGTGTCCGTTAAGTTCACGTGATTTAAAAAAGAGACCGTGGTAAAAGAGAACAGTTTTTATAATATTATTATAGTTACTTAAGCTAGTTTTTATTATCAATTGTGGCGCTTAATTTACTAGTGCATTAATTAGGCTGTAGCCGGATGGGCATTTTCCCGTTCTTTTGTCAAACTATATCGAAGTGGATTCAGTTTATATATAATATTATGTTATTATACTTACTTTTTGATATCATAAACATATATGCAGGTACGTGTTACTACGTTGAAACAAATGCGAAGAATGACAACAATTACAATACTATCTCAAGTGATGTGTTATGTTGATAAAATAATTAAATACAGATATTCGATACAAACAACTGCAATATACATAAGTTTGAAAATAAACAGTTTATGAAAAGTTCATAGTTGCCTTTACAAGCATTTATATTTATGATTTAAAATCATAAACATACTACTTTAAATCAAATGCAAAGAATGACATTCAACAAAGTTTATGTACTAAGTTAGAGTGAATCGAATGCGGGCATTGCAGTAGTATTAGCTTGTAAACATGTTCAACCACTATTGAACAGTCTACTATTTTCTTTATTTAATGTTAATGAGTTACTGCACCTGTTTCTACGAGGCCAACGTTAACTAAAATATACATTTCCCAATTATACATGGATTATTGGATGTAGATTTATTTCATAAATAAAACAATGAAGGTATCCAGATAAAAAATAAATACGTTTGTTTTTTTAATTTATTTAGCGTTATCGACATAGTAAACTGTTTAATAGCATACCTGTTTGAGACATGTCCAAAATAAAGACTTAATTTAATAAAAAATCAAGAGACCTTGGAACTCAAAACTTGAAATATTTCATCACCATGAACTTAACACTTTTTTCAAGTTATTTTCGCTAAATTGAGTAAGGCCTCCTTCACTTAGCACACGTGTTTCATGCCCAGTTATCCACAAGTTTCTGAGGGAAACTGAGTGAACAAAAACTGTTCTAAGTGTGTGGAGCGATCTAGTTGCTTATTTCTCAAGCACTTGAATTGCAACTGGCCATGTGTCACCATAACGTACAGATGTGAACGACACAGGTGCGCTGTGATCCATTTATTTCTGATTTTCTTATCCTCGACCTTAGCAATGTCATCAATCGATTCGATGTGATCGCAAGTGTAATGGTTTACTTAATTAATTCAATTGGGGTCACGTATGATATACAATAAAATCCCCCAAATATACGACAACATGACATCACGACGTCGACGAAACCCGGAAATGTGTTATTTGGGGTTCATGCAGAAACGAATGTATAATTAAAATGAATATTGGCAACATTTCAAATACAATGAATGTTTTTTTTAAGTTAAACATACGCAATCTTATGTACATAACTTGCAAATAATTGTCAATTATTCTTTAATCGAGTTTTCACGTTCTTTACTGGGGGTTTATGTGCATCTTGATTCACGTTAAAATAAACATAGACATGCATTTCATGTTGCTTGATCGTGTGGTTAGTATGGCGTGAGTACATGTTCGTGTATGAGTTACAGAGATTGGAGATTGTTTCATTAATTAATTACATTCTAGAGTATATACATCATGCTGCCCTTTTATTATTTACGTGTCAAGTGACACTATGCTTTTAATCAAGATAGCGGGATGATATTTCAAAACAGGACATTGCGAAGGCTTATTTTAGATTTGGCCATTAAATATTAAGTCGTAAACACCACCTTCAGAAAGTTTTATGTAAGGTAGTTTTAACCCGGACGACAGAGTAGCTATATATGTTTACATAAAAAAGGGAATGGAATCTTTCTTGACGGTTCCTTTCTCATGCAATATCATTATCCACATGAGATTAATTTGAATTACACCTAAAAAAAAGCACATATGGCAATTACTAACATATCTACGGATCAAGCAGTGCTGGAATGCGGCAGTAATAATTTATATTGACATTTCACGCATTCTGAGTGAACCAATAACGAATCAATTTAACTGAAACCCGGATATTGTATAATATAACAATGTTTGTAAACAATAAAAGAGTACTCGACAACCTATTTGCATACAAAGTGGGTTCCACAAAATATATCGACCATCACGACTTCTCAGTATCGCATATCGCAACAAATAATCATTTCCCAATCATTGTTATATCAAGGATATATGGCCAATTAACTTAAACATTAAAGTTGGATATGTTAAACTAAAACATTTTTCAACTGTGGGCTCAGTCTGTATTTCGGAACCCTTTAAGCCGGTCAAAATCCAAATGGCTGTATGCGCAATTTTAAAATAGATTTAAAAACAAAACATTATCATGAGATGAACAACTGCAGACACATGTTTACATGCACACGACAAACACGATGACATAAAACTCACGGCGCACACATCTCACACTTGGTATCACACTTTAAACTTGTGTTTCAAATTTCTACGGTTGTCCTTATAATGTAAGCATTTAAATACCAGCTACTTTCAATACATACGTTATATACAGCATGCTTTGCTAACTAGTGATATTTATCTAAATTTAGCAACCGCGAAATTGAGACCGATTGACGAATATGCTGAGTCAAATTACATCTTTTTGATTTGATGAGGTATTTCCTAGTGATCAGTCGTGTTTTTAGGTTTTCAAAATTGAATTATACACATATGTATCAACGTAGTGCGTATGTACGCAAACCCGTATATTTAACTGTATATATAACTATCCTTTCTTTTTTCGCGTAATAATTACTTATATTACAATGAGTGGTTGAATAAATTACATTTATTGCGATTCGAATTAAACATTCATTTACTTTCTTATAACTTATTTCTTTTTAGTGAGATGTTGTTTGAAAATTTGTATTTGTGTACACATGTATCTATTTTGTTTGGAATGTTTGTACTTTATATTTGTCCACATAAACGTTGGTAATCTGGATCTATTGTAAATTAACTATATTTAATATCTACCACATTCTTAACAGTGTGGTTATGTTTTATATTGTGTTGTATTATTTATATTTTGGTTGCTGGACTTATTGTATTCTAGTATTATTCCTGAATTGGATTGCATACGTTTCACATGTAACTTAAAATGGAAAGGTAAGCAGAGAGCACTATGTTCAAATGTTGCTGACAACACCTATTACCTTTAGAGTCTTTCGTGTACAATATTAATATTGACGTAAGTTCATTATGCATTAGATATTTATCAGATGCCGTTCTATGGAATACAGTCAATTTATGTTATCGACGTTGGTTTATATATATATTATTAATATGCGTTCAACCCACGATTACATAGATTGAGATTTTGGTGTGTACATAAACAACACAAATCATCTTTCATCCGATGTAGATACTTTGCGTATATTTATCATTTCCAATCAATGTTACACTGATCTCAAGGTGAAATTGTCGCCAAACTTAACACAATTGATGAACAGCGTTTACTGTGTAATGGTAAAAGAAGCGACTTTTTGTCGAATGTCAACTTTCAAAATAAATTTTAATATCTGAATAAGATATCTCGTCGTTTTCATTTTTATGTTCTACATTGTTTTGCATATTCTAAATAGTTATGATAAAACCTTGATGTAAACGTATAATCTGATCATGTGTAGTGTTAATATCATATCCCTACTGTTACTCAGAATCCAGCATCAGTTAATACAAATATCAAACCATAACATTATAATGTCCTTATTCAAATGTATTATTTTAAAATAAGAGTTATTTTTTTTCGCGTTGTTCATAGTATAATCTGTATAAGCATGATTTTGTAGACGAACGCACATTTTAAGCGTATAATTATCGAATATTCTATGTATTTCATCCGATGCCCACAGCCATGAGTCCACTTATACGATGGATGTTCATAGATCTTCTCGAAAATCGACATGACAGAGAACAACGACAAATTGAATTGCGAGGCCCGGTCTACAACGTTAATACGTTTTTGCAAAGAAAAGATATTTCAAATGGAGGTACTGCTTTCAACTCTCCTACATGTGAACAAACTACTGACCTCGGAAGTGCTATTGTCATGAACATACGTGCACTATATATGAGAACGAAACCTACATGCAATACACAACAAACTCAACTGTAATAAGGCACTCTCTTATACAGGTCTACATTGTCTTCTAGGAAAATAAATAAATAATAAGACCTCAAAATTAAATCTTAGGAATAAAGGAACAAATAGTGGAAAGTCATATATGGTGTATTTTGTTAGCGTCCGATATTTGCTAATTGGACAGATTTCTGTAGAAATTAGTAATACAAAGTCACGCAAAGGGGATAGTCAAATTTAGTCTATAATTGTTATTTGACAAACTTTACAATTGGTTCATAAATGTATAAATAGTATAGTTCGGATCAATACTAGTTATCGACCTATTCATTGGTCCTTCTTAACGATGCATTCACCCAACTAATGAATTAACTACTTACACATTATTCAATAACACGAAAAACAACACTGCCTTAGTCCCCTTTAATGCGGCAGAGACAAATCGGTTTCTCTTGAAACCATATACATATTCTTATTCGTTTAAACCGATAATACTTCTGTTATTTTTTATCTATTAGCATTAACTGGTTTATATATCACTGTTGTGTTTGTTGCTGTTAGGGGAACATATCTAAGGGTAAAGTAAAGGTGTTATTGACACCACATGTAACAGGTTGAAAATCTCCATTATGAGAAAAGACTGTGGCTATGATCCATGGTGTTGTAGATATTTTTGTCTATATCGACGTGTTTTATGTGTGTATTTCTTTTGTGCTAAGTCAGNATGTATTTCATCCGATGCCCACAGCCATGAGTCCACTTATACGATGGATGTTCATAGATCTTCTCGAAAATCGACATGACAGAGAACAACGACAAATTGAATTGCGAGGCCCGGTCTACAACGTTAATACGTTTTTGCAAAGAAAAGATATTTCAAATGGAGGTACTGCTTTCAACTCTCCTACATGTGAACAAACTACTGACCTCGGAAGTGCTATTGTCATGAACATACGTGCACTATATATGAGAACGAAACCTACATGCAATACACAACAAACTCAACTGTAATAAGGCACTCTCTTATACAGGTCTACATTGTCTTCTAGGAAAATAAATAAATAATAAGACCTCAAAATTAAATCTTAGGAATAAAGGAACAAATAGTGGAAAGTCATATATGGTGTATTTTGTTAGCGTCCGATATTTGCTAATTGGACAGATTTCTGTAGAAATTAGTAATACAAAGTCACGCAAAGGGGATAGTCAAATTTAGTCTATAATTGTTATTTGACAAACTTTACAATTGGTTCATAAATGTATAAATAGTATAGTTCGGATCAATACTAGTTATCGACCTATTCATTGGTCCTTCTTAACGATGCATTCACCCAACTAATGAATTAACTACTTACACATTATTCAATAACACGAAAAACAACACTGCCTTAGTCCCCTTTAATGCGGCAGAGACAAATCGGGTTCTCTTTAAACCATATACATATTCTTATTCGTTTAAACCGATAATACTTCTGTTATTTTTTATGTATTAGCATTAACTGGTTTATATATCACTGTTGTGTTTGTTGCTGTTAAGGGAACATATCTAAGGGTAAAGTAAAGGTGTTATTGACACCACATGTCACAGGTTGAAAATCTCCATTATGAGAAAAGACTGTGGCTATGATCAATGGTGTTGTAGATATTTTTGTTTATATCGACGTGTTTTATGTGTGTATTTCATTTGTGCTAAATCAGCCTGTTTTGCAATTTGGGCACTAACCTCAAATAAAGTTACTTTTCTATAAAGATGTACGATTTATCTGCGTCAAATGCAGCCAAAGTTTCACATTAGTGGTGTTTTTTGCTGTTATCTTGTTACGATTATCTTTATGTTAGTATATCTTTTGCTTATTGCATGTTCGTTGTGTTAAGTGTTTAAGCCGTGTGCCATATTGATTGGCAACTGTTAACTTGCAATAGATAAAGAACTTCGTGATCCTATACACAATCATGTATGTATGCTGCTGAAGTTGCCAATCGTTGGAATTCGTAGCTGCACACAAACAAAAGACCTTGAATAACGTTTAAGAGTAATCTCTTGTTGACTGATGCAACATTCTTAAAAATTGAAATAATTCGCACACATACATAACTGAGTCTTGTTCTGAGAAAACTGGGCAAAATGCTTGTGCCTAAATTGTCATCCCAGATTAGCCTGTGAAGCCCTCACAGGCTAATCAGGGACGACAATTTCCGTTTTTATAGAATTTTTCGTTTTAATGATGTTTCTTCTTAACGAAATCCAGTTTAGGCGGAAAGTGTCGTCCCGGATAAGCCTGTGCGGACTGCACAGGCTAATCTGGGATGACACTTTACGCACAAGCATTTTGCCCAGTTTTCTCAGAACACGACACAAATTACACCCAAGAGACATTAAAAGTTGATATAATATAAGCAGTGCATTCGTTGTTCATTTTTCATTATTTTATTTACTAAGACGACGATAATGACGTCGTCTATTCACGAACTTGTTGGTCGAGGCGCGTACTAAGCACGATAGCCTTCGTGTTTTGTTTTTTGTAGTGTTAACGCAAGCAAATACATTATAATAATTGGACATGATTTTTTTCAAACTTTAAAAAATGGTATATGTTTAGAATGTTCTTATTGTCCAATGTGAGAGATAAGCAACCGTCCTACCATGAAAAGGGAATTACGTCATAGTTCTCTTTAACATCTGCAAAATCTGTAACCAAGCGTTTACTTAATAACAATTAACTTAAAGATGAGTTAACGTATTTGTATCAGTGATATCAAAGTGAAGGAAAGGAAAACTTCCTCAATTCAGTTTAGCTTAAACCTATTTATTTGCGTTCAATTACAATAAAAGCCTTGAGCTTATTGAGACTTTCTCGAGTAAGTTACCTGGGTTAAACCAGTAACGGGTTTATTTTTGTAAGATCTGAAGAGCGCTGCGACAGAGGGGATCAAACATGGGATTTCACGGTCGCGAATCGGACACCATATGTGTAACGCCACTTTGACGCCTTTTTTGTTCTTGTTTATGTAATGTATGTTAATATAGACTTCTTTCAGAAAATGCCAGAATTTGAATGATAAGATCTGTATAAGGCTTTGCCGAATTGCGAAACTTAATAGATTTACACCTCAAGAAATACGTTAAAAGCGACACAAATTTTGGCCCTAATATTTACTCACACATGACGCTAGCCACTAATTACAAACCTATTTACCTTGTCGTATATGCAAAATAAATATAGCTAACAATGAAACTCAATACCTCTTAATAAGAGAAAACGGATTTTTAGTACATTACTTTTGTGCCAACTATGAACACAAAATGATAAAAAACTGGGACCACCACAATGGCATTTGGCATAGACTTATTGGTTAGGGCTTGAAGAACAACATCCTTTTATTAAAAAAAAAAATCATTTATGGGTATGTGTATCTGTCGTGGATTTGTCAAGCATACATGTTTCCAAGAGCGATACACAATATAACAACAAATGCAGAACGACGACCTTAACAGTGTAATACGCATGCAGTCAATAACTAACGAGTATGTTGAACCATCATGCATTCAAACGTTGTATACCGACAAGTATATCAACATTTGATTACAAATGTTATGGTTCAGTGTGAGTGTTTAATCATTCTTGTAGAGCGTTAAAACCCGAGATGATAAACACCTACTGGTATCAGTATATTAATATTTACAAACTTTAACACCGTATATAATACTAATGTTGTAAACGAAACATACATACACTATCGCACAATACACTTCTAATGCAACTAATGCTTTTTTATTATTCATTTTAAAGCATATATTGTTTACACAATGTTTTTCATTTTCAGACAGTGTTTCTATCAGAGTAAACAGAAAATATGCCTTATAATGTTTAAGACCTTGGTTTGTAACATATTTATCATTGAACTGATGCTGCCAATAACTGTCGAGTACATCCGTGAATATCTCATGTGCTCCTGAAATTGTAATACAACAACACACAATAGGAACATTAAATCATTTGGAAGACACATTCATTGTCTCACCAATATGTAAGGCGTATATAATGAAACACAATTAACAATGTTTTCTTGCGGAACGAGAAACGTAAATGTTTTATGCCGACACACTTGCTGAATTATGTAGTTATGCACTTTCTAATGACGCTTAATGAACTGCGTAATATTAAGCTTATTTTGTGTTATATCACTCTGCAAGGTATTGATGACCTTTTCGTAAAATGCGAACATTTAATTGTATGCAAAAAACATTGCAGGGCGTGTAATTGTGTGATTGTGTTAATCCACATAAATAAAATAGATGCGACGACAATTCACTTCATTTATTGGAATACTCACTGAAATAGTTTTATTATGGATCACTTATAAGCATAAATATACAAAAGTTGTTTTATCATTATCAAGCAATTAATCATGCATTAATCTTTGAGGAATTCAGATGAATAAATCTCATAATACTTTATAGATTCATTTTTACTGCCCTCCTAATTCAAATGTTCCACGATACTTACAAAATCAGTACTCGAAATGACCGTCGAATGACTTAGAATGCGAATAATAAACGAATGTACGTGGGTACAATGGAACATTGGTACAGTTAAACAGTATTGATTTTTCAATACATGATTTTATAAGCTAATTATTGATTTATTTATTAATATTTCAGTGCTCAAAATAACGTATTGGTGAATCATCTTTCGTATTTTTTTTTAAAAACATCTTAAGAAAGTTGGGTTACCATATGTTTCTTTCCTTTGGTCTATGCTGTCTTTATTATTATTCTTTTTTATTTTAATTTGACTGTTCCAAAGCGGTAACCTTTGTTGTTTGCATCGTCCTGTTTTTATTATAGGCAATCGATAATTGCCATATATAAAATTTCTGGGTAATATATTTCCTGATAACGTTTCTTTAGTTTAAATAGTCCTATATATTCATACAAAACACTAACTTAAATATAGAACTATGTTTGCAATAATTTGAACTATTCTTGTCAATAACTCAATCATACATTCGATATTTCCTAACTTCAAGCTAATTAGATATTAATATGATTGCGTAATAAATATGAACTCTTCATTTAAGCTGTATTGTACACGTAACAAGATATCTATACTGTTATATAGTAAGCACTTGCTCCGTATTGTTTCCCGACTTGTACTTAGAGAAGTGTCATCCGTAAGTCATTAATGCCACTTGCTAAGACGATTTTAATAATAAACGAAGTGTATTTCTGTCCCGCGGGAACAACTTTGATAAATGAAGTCTCGCAATATGTTTATTGTACTATCCCAAAGGAACACATTTGATGAATGAACTCTCGCCATATGTTTGAACTATAGGATTACACTTTTGAATATCGCCGTGATTTATGAGAATGTTTATGTTAAGATTTAAACGTTTCCTTATAAGTATGGCGTGTTCACTCACAGCGACAACAACCAGTAGAACACAGACATAGAAAAACATGTTGACAAAGAATTCGTGATATAGAACCAATAAAATACATCAACTATGTCGTCAAGATACGTGTTTCGACAACCTGTGTTTGAGTTCAATACAAAATAGTTCTGTTACTTTACACAAGTCGCATGTCGCTGATATCAAAGCAGTCTAAGATGTTAATACCTTTTTTTTAAACATTGCTGTACATTTTTTAAGAGCATATCACGAACAAATGTGTTATATAAATGTTTACATTATTATGCATGTTCTTTTTTAATTCAATTTTTATCTTCAAGTAGGGGAATAACACATACGTTACGTTTGCACAAAACATTTCAAAAAGCCATAAGGTTTTTGCATAGATTGAATGGTTCTTAAGTAAAAAAGTAAATGTAATTTATGTATTAAAAACATAAATTATGTATTAATACAAATTTGAGTAGACTGACATGCATTTCATGACATAAGGTCGTAGATAAGATATGTTGTTAGAACGTATTCGTGTATGAGTAACATATTTTATAATAACACAATTATTTGAACAAAAAATATTAACAGTATTTAATATANTTTAAACTGGATTTAATGAGGGCAATACCTTACATTAGGCCCAGCATTATTCACCTAACTGACAGGTGTAAATTAAAAGTAACATAATACCATAAAAATTAAATTAAAGATCGATAACTAGCAATAAAACTTCGATTTAATAACAATTTAATTTCTCAATGGTAATTTTATTTGTGCAAGCGCACCGCTTATACTAATACATACTTATTTATTTGCATAGTCATGTGTTTGTGATTCATAACAGCAACTACTTTATATGTTTGTATAGGAAAAATGAACCCCACAGACATTATCAGGAATTACAATATTTTTAACCTCCAGTAGTATTATTTAAAGCCCCATTACTACTCAAAAATCAACGGAAATTTCGCAAACTATTTCGTAAAAAAAAGGTACCCAATCACAAATTAATGTTCCTTAAAGCAATAGCCAAATTTTCAAAGCAAGATGTGTTCTTGCAACATGGATGTGTTAAGATACAAAATGCTTGTTTTTACTTTTTCGTGTCACACTTAATTCCGTTTTAATTTCCCGCACTGATATCTATTCATACGACATAAGAACACTAACATGGTACCATTTTAGTGTTCGTGTGTCGTATGAATAGATATCGTCGCAGGAAATTAAAATTAAATGTTTGATGACACAAACAAATAAAAACGAAAATTTTGTATCTACAATCATCCATGTTACCAGACCACATCTGGCGTTGAGATTTTGGCTATTGCTATAAGGAACACTGATTTTTTATTGGGTAACTTTTTTTACGAAAAATTGTACGAAATTTTCGTTGATGTTTGAGTATTAATAGAGCTTTACGACAGGCGTGTATTGCCAAGCACAGCTGCTTGAAAGAAAATGGGAATGTTGTTTTCTTTAGTTTGAAACATCTATCATTAGTTGATTTAGGTAACAATAATTTACTAATTGTCAAGAGAATAGATAACACTATTTTGTTCTGTTCTTAATATGTAAATACTTGTATACGGAGCTACCTTCATACTTTCGTTTCAACAACCATGGATCGGCAGCATTCGTTAAATCATTAAACATCAACACCGTTAAAAAAACATTGCGTCAGATGTTGTTTTTAAATTGAATTTGCAAGAACTTGGTCACATCCCAAATCAAATAAGGCGATGACTACTCTTCTGAAATCTTTTGTAGATTGAAGCGGAAATATAACTATTTTAGGAGTGCGCCAGTGTTGAAATAAGTAAATATGATATATTTTTTGAAAAAAAGTGACAAGGAACTCAACCAAACATACAAATTCCTTATGAAAAATGAGTATTGTACAAAGGATATTATTCATGTAGAATTTGATGTTAATTGTGATGCTTTTTCCGGCTTTTACACTTTGTACAATTTACTGTTTGACAATGGTGTATACAATTCCTACTCACCAGACATCGATAACAACTATTTGTTTAACATGAATTACAATGCGTTTTGTTTCATGGGTCGCAACATTAAACGTTTACACACACTTAGATGTATTTAGAAACAAAAAATGTTCAATGGGTACGGCTCTAAAATTGTATAATGTTAAAAGGCCAATATTTGCACTGTTAAAAACACAACAAAGAACACTTGTTTTGGATTAAAATTCAGTTTGACTTTCCAACTGATTGAATCTTTGGCTTACATTGCATCTGATTATTTATTTATTTTGCTTCCACGGCTGCGAAAAACTGTTGGAAGTATTGATCTCGATGTATAACACGCTGCAAACCCTGTTTGGCCAGAGCCATACAGGATTAACTTGTTAGAGAAAGGATTTACATATATTTATTCTCCAACTTCAATAACTGAAAATGTTAAAGAACGTTGGCGGATGTAAACTAAGTATAGGCCTATGAATTCACTCTGTAGATTTTGAGTGCTATGTTTGTGTACATAGTCAGAAAAACAGAAACAAAATGTGAAGAAAAACTACATTCAAATAGTTACTACTAAGCATTGTTTCTTCTTATTTTGATTACAAGGACCTGCATGCATAATTTTAACGGTAATCCAATTAATTTGAAACACGTTTTAAAATTGAATATTTAATTAAAAGTTGGTTACCTTGGCGCACGACATGCATGGGCTCTCGATCTCCCACACGGCTCTGATCATGCAGGGCATACGGCGTGGAATAACAGAACAGAAGCTAATTCAATTTAATTAAGCTGTTTTTGTTATATAACTACGGGCTGCTGGTTTAGTTGAAACCTATTTATTTAAGCTCGATTGCATCGAAAGCCTGATATTCATTGCAACGCTCTCGAGTCCGTTTCCTTGGTGAAACCGGTACTTGGTATCTTTGGGAAAGATCAAAGAACACTCCCACTGTGGAGATCGAAACTTTGATCTACCAGTCACTAGACGACCTGCGTGTAGTTAAGTGATAATGTTTTGATAGTTAAGGTCATTTTAATGATTAAAGGATTTCAAGTTATAAAAAAAAAGTTAGTTATATAATGTTGAGGCCTTGCCTAGCAATAATGATTATTGGAACGAACAAGTTATATCAATATGATAAGCGATATTTAATTAGATAGGACATTAAGGTAACAACAGCGATGTAGTGAGATAGACAATTGTGTATTTGTTATGTAATATCAATATGCAAACAACATTCGCGTTCATCATAATCTGACACAATTTCTTTCAATTAAAATGCGATCTTTGCTGCTGTTTACAGAAAAGGACATTATTAATATGTTTTGTATTGGGCACAGTTGTTCGTTACGTCTTCGAACAGATTTTTCTGTATACAGATTGAAAATACAACTGATGATGTTTTCATCATTTCAGTCGATGTCCTGAAGAAGAGTAAAGCTGCGTTTCAAAGTTTTCTGATCGAATGTCAGCTATAAACAGCATTTTCAATTACTAAATACGTACACAGTTATTTTGATTGAGCTATACTGACAATCGCGTCAGAAAACATATATCCCGCGGTTGTATTTTTAATTATTTATTAAAATGTCCTTTCATTTATTTTCGAAATGATTAATGTTTCCAATTTCATAATAATTTTTAATCTGTTTGAACTTTGCGTTGAATGTTGTTGCTAGTCGCAATGATCAAAGGCCTGTTCGCCCACTTTGAAACTGGTCCAGTTATCACGGTTCATTCATTATTAACACAGATGGTTCTCAGGTGAACTATAAGTAGTCTTTTATCTGGCAAAGGCAGCGGTTTGGTTGATTTATTCATTATTAAGTCGATTTGAACCAAGTAACACCAGTTTCCCTCGTGTTTTTGTTTACGTTCACTTATAGTTGTCATTAACGATCTTGACTAAATGAGCTGACATTATTTAATGGATATGATTGCACTATTTGAAATTACGACTTCAACATCGAATTGAATATCAAATGTTTGTAAAAATTAAAGAAGAATGAGCAAGCGCGTTATCTTTGTCAATAGCTTGCTGCAAAAACTAGGCTAAATATTAAACATCGTTTATGAGCATTGTTATTTGTGGCGAGTTCTGAGAAAACCGGGCAAAAGGCTTGTGCGTAAATTGTCATCCCAGATCGGCCTGTGCAGTCCGCACAGGCTAATAATGGACGACAATTTCCGCTTTTATGCTTTTTTTTTTGGTTTAAATGATGTCTCTTCTTGGCAAAAATCGAGTTTTGGCGGAAAGTGTCGTCCCGGATTAGCCTGTGCGGACTGCACAGGCTAATTTGGGATGACACTTTACGCACAAGCATTTTGCCCAGTTTTCTCTGAACACGCCACATATCTTCTCGATATGACAAATGCCCACATTATGCTGCGGTTTACAGTACATTGCATTAATCTTTCTACCTGGACAAAATACGCTTTTGGTTTATATATAAGCTGTTAAATACTGGTTCTTTGTTTATTAACTGCCAATAAAATATACAAATTTGAATGTGTTGTGGCGATCCGTCCACCATGTTCACTGCTCAACCACGAGCTTTGTCCATTGTATTATGTTAAACAGAAAATCATATTTTATAATAATAAACTTGATGGTATACATTAACAATGTTGTCATTGAATTGAGGGCGCTAAACGTCTCCGCGTAATAGTCTAATATTTGATTGGTATCAATTAACTAAACTTATGAATTTAAACAGTATGACTTATGAAAGCATGCTTGTTTTTATTTGTTAATTGTATCTTTATAATTCTGAATTATTATTTCAAGAGACAAAAATATATTATATGTTGTCATCTACTATATGCTTATACGATCATTTGTGTAAACGACCCATAGTAGTAATCTATAATTAGAATTAGCAAATAATGGTTAAGAAGATATACGAACACTAGACTATATTGTACATGGCGACATATTCCACGTGTTAATAGCAAATAATGTAGTATAATAACAACAAAGTGCGATTTGCGTTGGCATACATTAAGTTTTTTCATTGAATTATGAAAACCGTTTCTGTACTGAGTTACGTGGACAGTCCCCATTGTAATATAACAAACATGATTCAGTGGCGGTAATTTATTCAATACACAACATAAACAATAAGGTATCGACAGAGTATTTAAACGATGTACAGTTACAATATCCTCATTATTTGAACATAAACATTTACATATTTGAAAGCTTAATTATCACAATAATATAGTTTTAATATACATGCTAAAATTCCTATTACAATAACATTGAGACTACATTTAAACTAAACTGGTGCAGATACAGCACAGTGACAATAATATCAAACATAATCCTACCATAGCTTACTTGCACAATAGCCCGATATATTTTTTATCGTAGTAATTGTTAGTTTGTTGCGAAACAAATATCTACAAATGAAAACAGAATAAGAGCATTCGTGTGAAAGTTAAATGACTATCACGTCCGATAGCAGATAGTGGTTCATTAAAAGTAAAAAAGACAAGTATCAACGGGACCCAGTGTTTGTATTTATGTAATATTTTAACAAACTGACATATTCAAAGAGTAAAAGTAACAATGTATATGCAACAATTCAAATTGCAGATATATTATCAGAAGGCTTCTGTAATGGTGTAGTTTATAACCAATTATTTTTATGTTTTTTTGTCATGCAAGATTGCAAGAATTTATTAAAAATATTTCACCTTAACTGCAAATCTGTTGTATAATACAAATACAAATTTTATCGAATGACACTTCATTTGTTTAATGGTTTCGATATTTGTTTTCTTAAAAAATAGAATAACCCTAAATATGGTCTTCTTGTCTTATTTGAGCGACTTTTACTTACCCACTAATAGTTATATGTAACAGTACATTAACCTAAACAACAACCTCTTAATGAAAGTCACATCGTAAACAAATTAATAACGTCTAGCAGATCGATCTGTAATTGGTGTCTGGCGGACCTTCCGGACCAGCGTTTCCATGAATTGCAATGACGTCTGATGCGCTTGAAAATTGTGAAGTGGTCGTTGATTAGCCCGGTTTTCACATTAGCACGTTTATTGATTAAACATAAAATTAGTCCGAAAAACGGAAAGACGAAAGGTTGATTGCAGGTTTGTTAAAGCAATTGGTCACTTTGCTTAAATAAAACATCAGTTCTGCCGTAATGATTGATCTGAAGTTCCGTTTTACCTAGGTAATTCATGTCTCTGTCTCTATCTTTCGCACTCTATATTTGTTAAGGACACAAACTTTTAATTTTGACCACCAATACCAGTGTATGTATATGGTGTCTTGACAACCTATTATGTCCATGATACAACGATTTAGTAAAAATCGTAGATTTTTCTTATATCTATTTTTAAGACGCTTACGAAGAGTCCTTTTCAACGCTGAATTGTTCACTAGCATACGTAACGAGCGTTGAGAAACAGCTTCTTGTTGGCATCCGCTTTTAATTTATTTAAATCATATAACGTATTGTCTATCCGATATATGAGATGCAACCAAACACACCACTAAACATGTAAATGAGTAGACAACGGCTAACGTCATGCGGACGTGCAATCAAAACATTGTTGTACTTAAAATCAGGAAATGATCCGATAAAGCATGAATAAGTGGCATGCACTAACACGTTAGACCAATGGTTGTTTTGTCTGCCGCAATGACACAAAGTTCTGTTACATGTAGCACTTCAATAACGATTGCTTCTACCATGTATGATATTTTGGCATTAACTGGCCAAAGGCAGTGACCCCTGATAAATAGTGTGTTTTGTTTCACTGCCTTGCTTATATAAACAATTGGGCACTTTGGTTAAATAAACTATGCCTCTTATAGTCGTGCCTCTGGGAGTGTACATTTCTTATACCCCGATACAATTTATAATACAATGAAGCCCTATGGCACTTCGTTTCGTTACATAACGCATACTTCGGTATATAATACGTTTACTGGCATTATTGGGAGTTATACCATAATACTTGACCACGAATCTTCAGTACAAAGCAACATTATTATCTCGCTCTAAAAAAAAACGGCGGGTTGGTAAGCTTTGGAAAAATGGCGTTTAAGATTTTATCAGTCGCATAGTGTTTTAGCAAAATAAAGAGTACAACTGTATTCGAGTAGAATATCAATTTCGTCAATAAAACATGTATAGCAAAAGCGTGTATATTGAATGAAAATTTAAATTAAGCTTCACGATTATCCTAAATCTACAATGCAAATGTACCTGACATAACTGTGTTTGATTGGATGCCATCTACTCCTGTCTGAGAAAACTCACTGCTGTTCTAAATTATCAACGGAGCATGTGTTATAGTGAAGTTTTTAAACACGTACCATTTAAAATGAATATTCAAATAAAAAAGGAATTTACTGTTCAGAATGACCGTGCATTGTCAAGAATGTATAAAACAGCGACACGACATGTTTTGCTTTAATCGTCTTCTGAATACCGTTTATATGTAGGCTTCAATTTACAATGTATGATGCAATGGTGATTCAACCCCTTACATTAAGAAATGTTTAATACAGACACACGCAAACCTCACAATCGTAGGCCGAGTTATAAAAGTTATTTGTTTTTGCCTTAGGACAGCATACTTTATTATATGTTTATGTGTCGTTTAATAGGATTTTTTTGTCTTGTAATATATGTTTTAAGGTATCTCAAAAATAAAAACTGAATTCTAAATAATGTATTTGAGTGTTCTTCGCATGGATATATACACGTGGACAAACGGATATCAGAAGAAATGTGACTCTCGAATGCCTTGGTCTTGTTAATGTTGAGTAAAGATCGCAAACATTGGACAAGTCAATCTATTTTTGTAAACAACGTAAGAGCTCATTAGACATTAGAATATTAGACAAATCAACTCTCAAAACGGCACGAATTAAAGTCCTCAGCTTCTGCACATTTCATTTTCTGAACATTCCGTTATGAGAATTGTTTTTCGTCAGGGTCGACATTAGATCGCTAGAAGTAGTGGTGATTGGTTGCAATCGGACGTTGTAAATGTGTGGAAACATATCCAAAAACAACTGGTGATGAACAAAACATGTCATGGAACCCTACACATCAACTTAAGTGATCGCAATGGAGGCTACAATGTGAGATTTGATTATTTGTAGTGTTTGTTGATCAGTTTATTCACATAAGACACACCGAAAAAAACAACGCATGGATTCAGTTTTTATTGCGTATATAAAACATAATATGTTGTCGTAGTTTCTGAGCAAACGTCGACACAAATTGCATAATGTATAAACAATTGTAAGAAACACACATTCAAATTATAAAGTTCAAGACAAGTTAGCCATAACATGTTTTTTTTTTCGTTTATTTTTCAAAGTATAAACTTTTTATTTCAATATATTAATCACATATACATGGTCAATTCATTATGACAAATGTAGAAAGAGACATATACACGGATAATACAATATACAATATGAACATGCACTTATAGTATATTGCGAATTTTCATTGGAATTACACTATAATTGTCTAAGAGGCATATTGTTTAAGATCGCCGTGGCGTAGTGGATATGGTGTCCGCCTAGCGATCGGAAGGTCATGGGTTCGAACCCCACTGGGAGCGTTCCTTTGATTTCCCTCAAAGACACCAAGTACTGATTATAGTCCCAGGAAACGGACTCTAGAGCGTTTATATAAGCCTACGGCTTTCGATGCAATCGAGCTAAAATTAATAGGTTTAAACTTAGAGGCATATGCAAAAAGAAGGTGAGTATAGTGTATAAAACATGTTTTTTTTTAATACTTTAAAGAGAATATACACAAACACGTTTATACATTGAAATAGAATAAATAGAAAATAAACAAAAATTAGAGATAGTGCATACGGTGAGTTTCTCTTAAAAAGTTAGAAATACATCGACCTGAATTGGAATAAATAATATTTATAATATGTATTGCATTAAAAAAACTAACATTTTGCTCTCTTGTCTATATAAGTAAATTTGGTCCACATAAACTTCTTATCAGTGACCACCATGTTGCTTCTATTTCGGATATGTTGAATGAATTATATACTTTGTAGGAGAAAGCTAATCTGTGTAAAACACCGTCGTAATTTGGAATACAATTATCTTTTCTACATTTAAAAATGTATCTTTTCACTTCAAGGCTTAACATGTTAAGACTTAGTTTTTCTGGTTTGGTACTACCTAACATAAATATTTTGCAGTCTATTTCCGATAAACAATTTAAAAGCATTTTGGTGAACAATGTTTCGTTTATTTTTTCAATTAAGCTCTTTACTTTTTGGCAGTTTCAAAAGAGGTGCATAAGAGTTTCTTCGCATTGTTTACAAAAAGTACGTATGATATTTTTTAACAATTTCATTTTGAACATTCAAGAGTTTGTACCTAGAATATTATAAATAATTCTAACTTGAAACCATTGTATGTAACAGTCCCTTGTTATGCTGCATACTGTTCTAAAAATATGTTTCCATTCATCGTCGGCAATGACAAAGTCGGTCCATTTGCTTTTACATATAGGCTCAACATTACGTTTAATAAGTTTGTTTATAAATCGACTTGTCTTTGCTATCATGGCACACAATGGAATTTGCATAGCATGACAGAGATGGACCAGCTTTTTGTACATCGTTTTTATTAAAATTTAGATTTAATTTATTGAACAGTGTTTTTATTGATCTTACTAGTCCTTCATAGAGGATAAAATTTATGGCTTTTCCAGTGATCATTTCTATTTGTGTTTTATTTAAAAAGGATTTAGAATCGATGGCTCTATCCATCACAAATCGAATACCTCTGTCGTACAATGTTTTCAAAAAGAATGGTTCATTACCTGTTATAAAGTTTTCATTATAAAACAAAGGCTTATTAAGAATATTATCTACATCATGCATGATTCCCAAATAAAAGCTCTAACAAGATTCAGACTAAGCGCTCATTCTTTAGAAATTGAAACTGGTAGATACAATAACATTCCTAGAGAAAACAGAAAATACAAACTGTGTAACAGTAACATGGTTGAAACAGAATATCACTTCTTATGTATTTGTACGCTTTATCAAGATTAAAGAATTAAGTATACTGTTAACCAATCGTTTTATACTGTCAACAAGCTCGTATCTATGATGTCAAGTCCTAACTCTAGAAAATTAAGAAATATTTCCAAATTTATTTACAATGCTATGTTAAAAAGAAATGATTACCTTGCTGGCTAGCTACTCTGTTGTTTCTTGTTAACGTTGAAAACCAATTATGTATCATGTATTCNAAACTGAAACTGAAACTGATTTATTTGATTAAACGCCTATTTTTATGATAGCATATTCAATGGCGTTGTACATGTAAATATAACATAAAATTCATAGAAGCAATGAGGTAAAAATCTTAAATCATATAAATATAGGTAGTAACTAAAATCTGATAAACACTTTGGACGTAAAAATACACATATATACAAAGCCCTAACTAAAATAACCAAACAAAATAGATAAAACAAAACACTACTTACATTAAAATGAATAAATAGATAAATAAATAATGAAAGAATAAATTAATGAGTGCATGGATGGTGGGGTTTTAAACACACACTAAATGAGCACATTTAAAGGTTAATACATTTTAGAACAGTGTGTCAAACTTCCTAAAATAATATGTCTTCAGGTTTCTTTTGAAAGAATCCAATGTCTCTGACTGCCTGATCGCTAATGGAATAGTGTTCCAGATTCTTGGGCCAGCAGTCCGGAAAGCCCTATCGCCGAATGTTTGTCGCTTATTCACAGGGACTGTGTAGTTCATCACATTATTTTCTGATGATCGCAAGTTCCGCGTCGTAAGTTGTAGCGTTAACAGTTCCGTGAGATAAGCCGGCGCGTTTCCACGGGAACAATTGTACATAAATGTCAATAATTTAAACTCGATTCGGGTCTTTACCGGTAACCAATGGAGATCGAACAATGCTTGCTTGGAGCTATCGTATTTATTCCGATTTAAAACTAGCTTTGCACACATATTTTGGATTCTCTGCATTTTGTTAAGATCACATTGGGCGACTCCACACAATAAGACGTTACAGTAATCCAGATGGGAAACAACTAATGATAAAACAAGAATCTCGGTTGCTTCCCTTGTTAAATATTTTCGGATGCTTTTGATTTTAAAATAGTTAAGCATGGCTGTTCTACATTTACGCGTTATATGCTCCTTAAAATTAAGTGTTTCATCTAGAAAGGCACCAAGATAGCGTATATACTTTTGTTTTGGAATTGTATCATTAATAATGACAATTGATTCAGTTGCACACTTGTCAAGTTGTTTCCGACTACCAAACATTATAAATTCCGTTTTTGAGTTGTTCATTTTAAGCTTATTCCCATTCATCCAGTCGTTGATTGTTATTGCGCAATTTTGAAGGTCGTGTATTGCTTTGCGTTCCATTGATGGTGTTGGAGTAAAGCGTATATTTGCAGTGTGATCATCAGCGAATCCATACACCGAAATAGGCTGCGGAATGACATCGAAGAGCGTTCCTGCGTATGTTAAATATAGCCAAGGCCCGAGACAGCTTCCATGTGGTACAGAACACTGTAGCTGGCGTGGAGCTGACATCGTTGATTCAATTTTGACACGGTAACTACGCGGTCGTAAATATGAGTCCAACCAGTTAAATACGGTGGCACAGACGCCATATTGACTTTTAAAGACGTCCAGTAGAATGTTGTGGTCCACCGTGTCGAATGCAGCGCTTAAATCGATGGCTATTAAGGCGGTAACTTCCTGTTTCTCCATGCCATCCAGAAGGTCATTTGTAAGTCGCAGCAGGGCTGACACGCATGAGTGATGTCGCCGATATGCCGACCAGTTTTTCGGTAAAAGGTTATTACTATCGGTGTGGATATTAAGTCTGAAGAGTGCGACTTTTTCAATCAATTTGGATAAAAATGTCAATAGGCCTTCGAGAGTTATTGATTGCCTTGCATTTAGTTTATTAAAATGTATATGTTGTAAATCGTCAAGGATATGATTTGGTTGTTCTTCTACTTTTTCATATAGTGTTTTATAGAAATCGGAGGTTTCTTCAAGAATATCTAATTTATTGTATAGAGTTGCCCCATCTTCTTTTTGGATAAATGGTATGTTTTTGTTAGTAAAGTGGTGTTTTTCTAATGAGCAAAAAAAATTGTTGTTTTCTCACCCTGTTCAATCCATTTACTTTTTGACC
This sequence comes from Dreissena rostriformis, assembly GCA_007657795.1. Classification (NCBI taxonomy): domain Eukaryota; kingdom Metazoa; phylum Mollusca; class Bivalvia; order Myida; family Dreissenidae; genus Dreissena; species Dreissena rostriformis. The sequence continues at coordinate 195,749 of VMBQ01000397.1, read as the reverse complement.
TTATTACATGTCCTTTAACTTTCATATCTCTTACAGAATTAAGTTCCATAATTAAATTGTTAAGTTGTTCTTTATTTGACTCATTAAGATTTTTTTCAAGATTTTCAATTTCCATTAACAGTTTGTGTTCATATGTAGTGTTTAATTTATTTTTATGGCTTAAATATGAAATAGTTTTACCTCTAATTTCAATAAATAACGTTCCTAAAACAGTTGGTCATTTACAGTAAAAAATATATCACTGTTATTAATGGACTGAATATTATCTAAGTTATAGACTGGCAAACAATATTGTTTTTTTTTTATTTCATCTATTACATTACTAACACAGTTTAGATATTCGATGTCATGTAGAAGAGAGTTGTTAAATTTCCACAGACCTTTACCATGTTCAATTTTATTAGAGGCATAAATCAATAATTGAATGATCAGATTTAATACTTGATTTTATATTTGATGCTTTTAAAGAATTGAGCAAACCTGGAGTAATTAGAAAAAAGTCTAGTCTTGCTTGTTGTAAAGGATTTGTGCGTCGCCATATAAAACGTATCGTATTTTCATGCATTTCTCTGAAAGTATATATCAGGTTCCTGTTTGTAATTTCTTGTAAAATAACATTTCTTGGTTTTATATTGTTGTTAAGGGATTTATAATTACAATAATCCAAACTGCTATCCAGAACCAAATTAAAATCGTCACATAATATATATTCATCACTTCCAAATTCATCAATAAATTAAACATATCGTTATAAAATTGTGAACAATCTATATTTGGACCATAAACAGTAATTAATGTAATTTTTATTTAACCAATGGAAATATTTATAGCTAGCAGATTGCCGTTATCATCAGTTTTTACTTGATTAACTTTAACATCAATATTTTTCTTTATTAAAATTGCATAGCCTCTTGCAATTGATTTTCCATAGCTTACAAACACCTGTTCGTCCCATTCAGAGTAAACTGCTTTTTCCAATTCCTTTGGCCAGTGGGTGTCTTGTTAACAGTAAATATCATAATCTTTTTCTTTAAGGAAATTTAAAACGTCTTTTCTTTTCTTATTACAGTAGAAGCCGCGGCAGTTTAGGGAGGAAATTTTAACAGAATTCATTTAGTGTTAAAAAATACGGTACAGTGCAAACAAATTGTGCTGAAATATATGTATCACATTTAACAACATTTATTTAGCCATAACATGTTGATATATGAACTACCAGATGATTTCATTTTGCATTAATAATTTAAACAAACTATACCATTCTGTCCTATGTTTCTTCAATCCATTTCAGATGTGCACATTACAATATGAAATGGTCAACAAAGTAGTTAGTCGTAAAAAACGCAAATGTCAGTACCTTAATATAGCTAATGTGAGTTGGAAGCAAGAAATTTTTCCGCGTTTGTGTAAAATACCGACACTTTTGATGTTTTACGCGCTCCTGAATTTATTTGCTATAAACGGTAATTAAATTAAGTAATCAGAGAAGAAATTAGGCGTCTGATCTTAATAGCACTCACGTCATGCAAAAAATATATAACCACGTACATGGTATATCATTATTTAATTACTTAATGCAGTTTTCAGTTTAGTATTTAACAATGGTCATTTTTTATAATTTCATTTTTCATTCAAATTTATGCACCCTTTAATGGTATTTTACAAACAAAAGAATACTTGTTATTTTATGTTTTCATTGTCTGTCTGCACAGGTACATTTGATTGAGATCGTTGTAGATGCGTGTTTGGTTTGGTTTGGGATTTGTTTTGGGGTAAGTGTAATATTTGTCTAGCCCTCAAATCGGTTTAAATCCCCCAATGCTTTGTGTCATGCGTTTCTAAATATACTGCCGATATGTATGTTGAAGTTTAAGAATTACACTTCGTTCTGCCCAAAAATCACTCATGTTCTGGCATGTATTGGTAAACATTACAGATGTGTTTGTCTTTTAGGTTTTGTTCAGCGTAATGTGTTTANCCTGCGTATACTAGGCGAACAAGTCACGACCAGTGTAACATTTTAAACAGACCCATGTCGCGATATATTTCTTGACGACAACTTACACCAACATGAGTGAGTACGGAATCATTTTAGAAAATAAAGCAACACGAATTTCGAGAAGTCTAGCACTGTTATCAAGCCCGTTTGCACACGTTAATTTGTGTTGTATTCGGCGGATTTGTTCCTGAGTTGACAGCAACAGATCAACTTATCGGATATTTCTGGCCTCCACTTGACACTAACGAGGCCTTTAACGACGTCAAATTGAGCCTCGCTCTGTGAAAAGAGGGTTAAATGCATATGCGTAAAGTATCGTCCCAGATTAGCCTGTGCAGTCCGCAAAGGCTAATCAGGGACGACACTTACCGCTGTTATTGTATTTTTGTTTAAAGGAAGACTCTTGTTGAAGAAAATCCAGTTGAAGCGGAAAGTGTCGTCTCTGATTAGCCTGTGCGAACTGCACAGGCTTATATGGGACGACACTTTAAGCACATGCATTAAACCCCCTTTTTACAGAGAGAGGCTCAAATTAGATTCAGACAACGCTTGTTCATGACTCTAGAATTGTTAAAAAATAAATGCAGTGTCACACTTCCGCCTATAACATATTTTAACTGTATTATACGTTTAGCAAATGTGTTCATACAATTATGATCATTATTGTATGCTTTCCGGTGGTTTATTGGGAAATATCAGCGAAATAAAACTGAAAATTCACTGTTTCAAACAGTGAAAACAAACAGTGAAAATTATAGATAATTTTCACTGTTTTACCGTGAAATAACGTCATTTTTTGGACGTAATGACGTCATTATTCCAGGGAAATTCTCCAGTGTAACTCTTTTAAAATGTGAATAAACGGTGAAAAAAAGCATAAAATAAAAAGAAAATGTGTATGATTCGGTGGAATATCGATTTTAATTTACTAGTGATTCTATGATCACAGGTAAATAAAAATCGATATGCCACCAAATCCAACAAATATCCTCTATATGATTTTTATTTACGATCTGATTATTGAAAATACATTTTTGAATTTCGATTGATATAATACGCAGTTTAATATAAGGACCCAACAGTACCAATCATCTTTAAAATTAATATTAAATGTGCAGCTCTGCTAGTATTGTGCATACTTTCCAATGATAAAGCATATCATTTAAGCCCACTTGACCGCAATGGGGACTCTAGCCAATAATCGTCTCCCGAGAGAAGATTGTCTTACCACATAAACTTGGTCAACTGAGAGAAATTGTGACAAGAGCCACGGACGCATTATAACACGGAACAATAAGAGTTACAAAGGCCACGAATGAGTTGAATGGAGGTTGCTTCCATTGAATGGTCAATGCAGGGCATATGGGACTTAAACCACTCTAACGGTATGCAGAACAGCATATCTAGCACTGAAATCGTTATTCAGAAAACAAAGTAATAGAAACAATATATCTTACAATATTAATCATAGTTCCAAAGGAAATATTAATTCGATGTACTTAGTTATCTTCCACTCTATCTAGTGACAAAAGATTTGCACCGCGCTCTTGGTTAACGGGGCTTAATGCATGTGCGTAAAGTGTCGTCCCAGTTTAGCCTGTGCAGTTCGCAGAGGCTAATCAGCGACGAAGTTTTCCGCTTTGTGGAACTTGTTTAAGTATCTTCAAAATGAGAATCCAACTTAGCGGAACGTGTTGTCCTATATTAGCCTGTGCGGACTGCACAGGCTAATCTAGGACGACACTTTACGCAAATGCATTTAACCTCGTTTTCCCAGAGCGAGACATAATTTTTGTGTTGACGCTGTGCTGTGGCCTTGTATTCGCCTTTACTCTCGTAATAATACTGTCAGAAATTAGCCTATATGATTAATAAGGATTTATTAATATTGCAGTGGAAGGAAATACCATTATTCGGTGCCACATTTTCTGTGAGAACGGACGTCATATTTTTATTTCCAACATATAATTGGAATGAATTCTTGTACGAAATGTATTATTTCTGGGGTATTAATTGACAAACGTGTCTTTCCCGATCATTTGTACGCGCCGATGACAGACGACAAAGGGTTTTAAAATAAGATCTTGATGTATGTTCTTTCATAATGTTGAATGTACGACAATTATATTTATGTACCCGTCAACTGGCTGTACATGAAATACTCTGCTCCTGAAATTCATAATACTATATGAAAAGCTTTGTATGTATGTTTGTATGCATATAATGTATACTATTCTACGTATGTATGTAATATTCTACGTAGTAAATACAAGTTTGCACTGAAAAAAAAGTTCTTTCATAATGGTCTCTTACGGTTCTGATTTTACTATCGACATCATCAGATCCTCGGTTTTGGCATTTTGGGCCTAATACATGCGCCCCCGCCCCCCAGTGAAATCCCAGACTAGCCTTATCAGGCAAATCTGGAACAACACTTTCCGCTTAATATAATTTTTCGATTAAATTAGGTCTCTTCTGAACAAAAATCCAGTGTATGCGGAAAGTATCGTCACTGAATAGCCTGATTGCACAGGCTAATCTGGAACGACATTTAATAATCATGCACTGCGACCAGTTTTCAGAGAACGCGGCCCATTATGTGTGGCGTAAACTTTGCTGTCCGTAATACTCGTTGAACAGTATAGTACTAATAATACACATGATGACCTCGCACGCAAGTATATGTTTTGGTCATTTGGCCTTTTCGACAAGGGTCGAGTGTCGGTGACATGTTACTCGAGGCATACCTTCAGGCTGTAAGATTATCAAACAGTTCACACGCAGGCCTTCGAATTTCTTTATTTTTTGATATGTGGTTAGTATCAACGAGTGTCGTGGACATTCGTGAAATACTGATATGTAGATACACATTCCCAGGAAGTGAACTAGCATCTGCGACCAAGCAAATGAACTATCGCATCGGCTTTCCAAGTGAGATTATGAACATCAATAATGCTTTAAAGCGAAAACATACTAAATCAACAATATTGTCTATTACTTATTATCTTAAAATAACATACTGTCTGCGCAAGTCTCTCAGACGATGCAATTAACGTTGCATAAAATGATTTAAGCTGGCTTGTAATTATGCACAGAATAATAAAGAATGTGCCGCCGCTGCGTTTTATCTTCGGAATGTCATACTTTATCATTTATGATTTTGGTCCTCCTGAATTTGCTTTAAATCTGCTCATTAAATTGTCCGGAATTACTCTGTAAAGAACACTTAAATGTGTTGTGGTCCCTTTGCAACGCGACACATTTTACATGTAAAAATGATGAAACTCGCATCGATTTTGTTTAAAAACAATATCTGCAAACGTGCATGTCCTAGTATACTAGCAAGTAATGATATAGTTGTAATAAAGTACACAATGGGCTGGGGAAATGATGTATACATCGATATTTGGAAGGCTGATTCCATACGATATTTACGCGGGTTAACAGATGTACACTATGATGTTCGTCCTTGTTCGTTTGGTATTTGTACGGACACTTATTAATTCACTTTATAATATTAGACGAGAATGTGGTCAATTTGTTCGCCCCATACAAGTTTAGCCTCGCCAATAAAGCTCGAATCTCGCAATATACGAGAAAAAGGCGGCCAATATTGAAAAACACGGCCAATACGGGAAAAGGTCGGCCAAAACGAGATTCAGCCAATCAGAAACCAGGAAAAACTAGGCCTTATATGAGAATCTTCATATAGTGGCAGTTTGATTCCTCCGCAGATATTTGTAGCGTTCTGAGAAAACTGGGCATAATGCATGTGCGTAAAGTGTCGTCCCAGATAAGCCTGTGCAGGCCGCACAGGCTTATCAGGGAAGACACTTTTCGCCTTATTTGGATTTTTGCTAAGAGACGTCATTTAAACGAAAAAATAAGATATTATTATACAGTTAATTTTTAAAATTGTCATTAATTAGTTGAATTTATATTGGCTTTGTTATTGAGCTTCAGACAGCCTCAGGCCAATATGGCTGTCTTCAGCTCAATAACAAAGCAAATATTAATTCAACTTATTAATAACATTATATTATTCATTGACACAGGCGGGTTGTTGACAACTAACATGTGTACAGCATTACTAAAAATGAGCTATTGTCGTAAAACACATATGATTCATGATAATTCTCTATCAATAAATAATCTGCCAAATTACTAGGAATTCATGCTAAATCCTCTTAAATGTAGCTTATCGGTTAATAATTACCATTTATATGTCTTAAAATAATTATTTCAGATTTATAAAATGGCAATACTCATCGCATTGTAGCCAATGCGACATTCGACATTTAAAGTTGTGTATAGATGAATTTTACTTATATACATATCGTCACCTCCCCGCGAAAATGGCCATATATATGTATATATGTATATGTTAGAAGACCAATAAGCCAATCGCTTCAATGAATTTTCCCTTTTCACCAACAGTGTACGCATTGTGCACGTTTTGGAAAGGTAGTTTTTTTGCCATAATTCTAAGAATTGCTCACGGAATCTACAAAGTAAGTCATGTATTAACATTGAATATTATCTTATATTGAAATCCACATGTTTTACCAAATATTGCAGTGTACCTTCGTGTTGACAAGTTGTATTTATATGTCATTTTGTATTAGAGTATAGACTTGCAACTAAACACGTGTACACTGATCATAAGCTGTTGACTGATGTGTAGTATGCAATATATGTTTTTTTGCGTCATTCGTTTAGTAACGACTGTGTAATTCTTATGTTAAAATGAACAGTAACGACAATATACATTTGTAATGTCATGACTCATTTACATTAATGACTCAATACATGGTATAATAGTTGTCGTTAAAGGAAATTCAGTTAATTCACATTGTTGAGATCTAAGAAATACATTAATTTGTATTTTCCAAGCTCTAAGGCATAACATTAAAATACGTACACACATGCGTAAAACAGGTGAATGTATTTGATTGCAACTTCCAGTTTCTCTCTGACAACCATCCGCACATATGCGCAGGCATTCCTTCCACTTTCTTTTAGGTTTTTAAAATTGTAGTTTAAACGGACTGAATGGAGAAACCACATTAAGAATACATTTGAATCTCGCTCTTTGAAACGTTTTTTTAAATGCATGTGCGTAAATGGTCGTTCCATATTAGCCTGTGTAGTCTGCACAGACTAAACAGGGACTACACTTTCCGTCAAGAAGAGTCTTCATTTAAAGAAAAAATACCAAATAAGCGGAAACTGTCGTCCCTGATTAGCCTGTGCAGACTGCGTACATGCATTAAACCGCCTTTTCACAGAGCGAGGCTCATTGAAAAGGCGCACTCTTATAAAAGTCCTTTTTTTTATACATTACAACCTTTACCCGACGGGTAGCTCAGTTGGTTGAGCACTGCAACTGCATATCCCAGGATCGCGGCCCGGCCATATCGCGTGTGTGGGGAATGGTCATTAAATTACTGCTTCAGCCATTCTAACCCTACCTCTGATGTACGTATTGCAGTTTCAAGTTACTGTTATACGCATTAAGTAAACCAGCTTACCTTGGCAAAGTCTGAATAGGCTATCCGACCGCCGTGATATTGAAAAGAAAGGTGCACAATCAAAATAAAGTGAAACACAAAAACAACTGACAACTGTTACACTATTGCAATCGCGTAAGGTGTCTTATTGTGTTTAGATTTAGTATTTATCAATAGACACGAGATCTATCTTGCGTAGGATTCCGAATAAGTCGATGTATCACGATTCTCTCTAGCGGTGGATTCCGGAATAGCTGATGTATCATGATTGGTGTTGAAGCATCATGCATGAACTGAAAAAAATATTGATATGGAATAATAACAGCAGCTAGTGAATGACACATAGTTTTAAAACTTGTTAGCATAATTATGTTCATTCTCTGTTCTTCATAGTTCACTTACTTGTCATATAAGCATTATTTGGTGACTGTAATACACGTATTAATACATGTGGTTTATTCGATCTTTCTGAACCTAAGTAAAAAAAAAAAAAAAAAAAAA
>VMBQ01000397.1:0-187476 GCA_007657795.1 Dreissena rostriformis | reverse complement strand
ACTTACATGTGTACAGCATTACTTAAAATATTGTCGTTAAACACATATGATTCATGATAAGTCTCTATCAATAAATAATCTGCCAAATTACTAGGAATTCATGCTAAATCCTCTTAAATGTAGCTTGTCGGTTAATAATTACCATTTACATGTCTTAAAATAATTATTTCAGATTTATAAAATGGCAATATTCATCGCATTGTAGCCAATGCGACATTCGACATTTAAAGTTGTGTATAGATGAATTTTACTTATATACATAATTATAAATACGTTAGAAGACCCATAAGCCAATCGCTTCAATGAATTTTCCCTTTTCACCAACAGTGTACGCATTGTGCACGTTTTGGAAAGGTAGTTTTTTTGCCATAATTCTAAGAATTGCTCACGGAATCTACAAAGTAAGTCATGTATTAACATTGAATATTATCTTATATTGAAATCCACATGTTTTACCAAATATTGCAGTGTACCTTCGTGTTGACAAGTTGTATGTATATGTCATTTTGTATTAATGTATAGACTTGCAACTAAACACGTGTACACTGATCATAAGCTGTTGACTGATGTGTAGTATGCAATATATGTTTTTTTGCGTCTGATGGAGAGTAAACACAGATTTAGGACTCTTACAGAGATACCATTGTTTTTATCACATGTTGCAATGTATTGTGTTCAAACGTTGATGAATAATTCTATTCTTCACATCATAATCAATTATTGGTTAAAGGTATTTCTAACTGAAAATACTTCATAAGTATACTTAATAATATATATGTGATCAGACGTTTTTTCAGCCGAATAGTAATCCAGCTTACTTCACTATGATATATGCATATACGTTAAATTATTTCACAAAATTTGTTTCTATAGTGAGTTACTAGGATGGTCCCCATTATACTAAAACAAAAAGGTGTCATTGTTGTAAAATTATTTAATAAAAAAAATAAAAAAATGTTGTGTCGACGCATTAATTACACTCTCTTTGTGAAGTTCGCATAACCTTCAAAAAGTTTTAGTTTCCCGCTTTAATGCTTTAGTGTTATAGTGTGCACTGTTACTAAGTAATTAAGGTTCCCTTGTGCAGGCATATGTCGCATTACATGTTCACATAATCTAAAATTGCACATTATTGTTGACTTTATTTTAAGGTGCGGCGACATTGCAAAAAATAAAGCACCACTTGTGTCCGAATTGCTACGACATATTTGCGCCAAGAACAGATTCGACGATTCATAGTCAACAAGAAGACTCTGAACAGTGTGTCCTTGTTACTTTTTTTAAGAAGGTAAAGATTAAATAACATTATCTCTATGTAGAGTTGCGACATATATTAATCACTTATAGACTGCAGAAATCATTAAGACATCGCTGTAGCCTGTCAAAGCAAAAATAAACTATATATAGAAATTGATTGCTTAGTTATAAATTCACTAATGCTATGTTTAAATTTCATTTTCATGCTATGGTAAGTTGCTGATTGCCTTAGAAATATTTTGATAATATTTAAAAATCCTACAAACATTTCGAATACGTTTATCAAATGAAACAAAGAAAGTCATTTCGTATTGCATCTTTGTTCACGTTTAATTAAGCAGTGGCATGCATTTCATGTTTATTGACACTGTTGTTAATTTGTTGTTGGTACATATTCGTGTATGGGTTACATACATTGAAGACTGACTATTGATTCAAGTTAGCGAGATGATATGTCCGGATAGAACATCTAAATGTAGAGGCAGTTTGTAGATATGGCTGTTAAAAATTACGTCGCAAAACCGCAACTTAAGAAAGTGTAGGTGGTGTATGGTAGTTTTAACTTCGCAAACGGGATATCCATAGTGTTCACATTAAATAGTTTATTGAATCTTAGCTCACGGTTGTTGACTTATACGACATTCCATTATCCCTCTGTGATTAATTAACACTTGAAAGATCACCTGATGTTATTACTTACATATCTTCGGATCCATCACTGCTGGAATGCGACATTAATAATGCAGCTTGGCATCCCACGCATTCCGAGTTTAACCATATATGAGTTAAGTCTTACAATACCGAACACATTTATTCTAAATCTTGGCTATTGTATAATACAATAATAATTTACACACTCAATAGTACTGGACAACCGCGTCTGAACCTATTTGCAAATAGATAGTTGGGTTATGCCAAAATAAATTCACGATTCCGAGTTCTCAGAATCCGTATCAAACAGTTGCGATTTTTACAAATACAGGATCATGTCCACATCAATTTTCCAATCAATAAAGGATACATGGCAAGTAAAAGTGAAGATTCGTGTTGCGTTTGAAAACCATGTGGTTTGGTTTGGGCCGTTGAATGTACAACTAACTGGGCGAATAAACGGGTTGAAAGAAATGTTAAAACCCACAACTAGCTGCAATGTAAAGACCAACAAATGAGCATATAAATTCGATCGAATTACAGTTTAATTATTCAATAGTCTAGTATTAAACAAAAAAGTGTGTGATGTAATACCTTAAATTAGTAGTTTTAAACATAAGGATTGAAGAGGCTGAATATAATAATTATATAAATAAGACTCGAGCCTGTTCTGGCCTTGTTAATGTTGTATAGAACCCGCGGATATTCGACAAGTCGACCTATTGTTGCAAACACCGTAATGGATCATCAAACAAATAACCTCTCAAAATGACCAGAATTTAATTCCGCAACTTCTTCAAATTTCATTTTCTGAGGATTCACTAATGATAAATGTTTTCCGTCAATGTAAAATTAGCTCTGCAGGCAGTATAAGCGAGTGGGTGTAATCAGACCTTTGTAATGTGTGAACAAAAATCCAATAACAACTGGGGATGAACAAACACTATCACTGGACCGCCAAAAAATCTCCGTCAGCAGTCAAAATGTTGGCGGGAGCGTCGGGTAAGATAATATGAGTTTTACTGTTTTGTGCTGTTTATCCACACAAGACAGGACGCAAAACAGACCGCATGGATTCAGCTTCCATCGCGTATATGAACCATATTATGTTTCCGTAGTTACCGAGAAAACTTCGACACAAATGCCATTGGGTACAGGCAATTGTTAGAAGCACATATACACATTTTACATGTACTAGATAGTTCAATTTGTGGACTTAAGTTTAAGGTACAGAGTACATGGCAAAATATAGCACCAAGTGTGTCCAAAGTGCAACGCGAATTTTAACAAGAAGATAATTTACGAATCAAAGCAAACGAAAATACTCAAAAAGGTTTGTTTGTGTCACTTAAAAAAAATGTTTATATTTAGAACACAATCTGTATATGTACGATGGCGACTGAATCAATTGTGGGGAGACTGCAGAAATCATCACTGTTGTCGGTCACATCAAAGATCAACATTACATTGAAGTACGTTGCTGAGTCATACGCTTACTTCTTTTATGTTTGAGGTTCATTTTCATATATTGGTAAGTAGCTGATAACCTAATGAATTTTAATGCAGGAATATTCATATATCCTTCAAAAATTACAAATACGTTTCTCATATGGCAAAAACAAACAAATTCCGTACTGCCAGAATATGTCTGTTTGTGACGGGATCATCAATACCGATCAGTTATTGATGTAATCGTTTTTTAACATGAATTATAATATAAACATATTTTTGATAACATAACACATGACAATTATGTTTACACCTGTTGATATATGTATGTGCAACCGACAAGATGAGTGTTCAGTAAACTGCGATGAAGCGGTTAATATGCATTACAATAAGGTCGTACTGCATCTTAGCCACTGTATGTTCATGTAATGCCCTGTGCAATACTTTTAGTGTCCTACAACAGACTTCTTGGGTCGAAACTTTTCTTCGAAAATGTCTAAAATCATCTCAACATTAGTTGATTAATCATTATAAACATCTTGCAATTAACCGCTTTAATATAACCGTACAATAATATCTTGACATTTAAATACCGAACACAATTGTTAGTAAGATGGTGTTTCCTGATTCAACTTAATTTCTCGTAATAACAATTTTGATAAATACAACCTGACGCAGTTTTATTCTTACATATATAGTGTGCCTGTGATTACAAGGAATGGCTTCTTATGGGAAATCCCACTTTAAAACCTGCTTTGAAAAACCTTATGTCTCACTGTCAAAGTACTGTTAAAATTATTACTATTCGCGGGTTGACCGATGTAGGGATTTAACACCAACACATCGGAAAATGACCGACGCAAATTCCCTCTTTTGCCTCGAAAACCAGAAATGCACGAATTTACGTGTCAACGAAACTGTAAAGTATTCGATAATGGCATTTTTCATCGGGCGAATATTTTGCGACAGTGTAAGTTTTCCAAAAGCACACGTGATTTAACACAGAGACATTGTTAGAAGAGACACGCGTTTTGAATATTATTAAAGTTTCTATTATAACAGCAGATTCTTTTAAAATTAAATCATGGCACAAAATACACAAGTACGTTGATAAGTATCTAGCCGGATGTTCGTTTAAGGGATCTTTCGTCAAACATTATCAATTTGGCTTCAATGGATATATATGTGATTATATTTATTATTTGTTATCATAAAATACATGAAGGTTGATGTGTATGACGTTCTAACAGATGCAAACAAGTACCCCAATTATAATACTATCTCAAATCAAGATTATGTCAACACAAAAATTAAATACATATATCAAATACAAACTAATGTAACAAAGATATGCAAATAGAAATATGACTTTGTGTAAACAGTTCATAGTTGCATATACAGCCAATTACATTTTTTATTTGAAATCTTTAATATACATGTAGGCAAATAGTGCCACGTTGAAACAAATGCCAATGATGAAATTCGACAAAGGCTCATGTTCTCATTTACAGCGAATATCATGCGTAAATTGCAATTGGGCTTTTAGTTTGTAAACCGATTCAACTATGTTCTACTATTCTATTGATCTAATGCTAATATGGTAATTGTGACTACGAGGTGAAGTTATCTAAAATATAGATATCCCATTTATACATGCGTTGTATTTGATATAGTTTTATTTCATAAATAATAAAATGTGGGTTTCCAGGAATACATAAATAAATGTGTTAAATATATTTGTTTCACAAATATTTATAAATCGAGAGCACATGTATAAGTCATTAAACAAATATACAGTTCTTAATAAAATATCCACCTACAGTATGCCGATGCTTAGACATAGACACATAAATCACCACTGTGAAACGATGATTGCTTACAGACCGTTTGGGATTATAAGTTAGCCGCATTACATAGTGCATTCACACAACTGAGTAAGTTATACTATATTGATCCACGCTGATAAGCTCATTAAACACTTATAACTTCATCTATCACGCATGTTGCATGTTTTACAGCCCCATACACACTCCAAATCAACGAATATTTCGTAAAATATTTCGTAAAAAAGGTTAACCCATAAAAATGGTCCCTAGAGCTTATTGGGACCATTTCGAGTCCGTTTACTGGGAAGAACCATTCATTGTTTTCGATTTGATATAAATAACGCTTTCAATGTAGGGCTACACCTTAAGAACAACTTTAACAAACGACACATATTTTTACTTTAATCTTTGCTCACTATACACATGATGTTAGCTACAAATTACCTACGTATTTACCTTGCCGTCGATGCAAAATAAATATAACAAACAATGCAACTCCATAAACTTCAATAGGAGAGAAATTTCTGTTGGTATCTATTACTTTTACTCCAACTATAAACACAATGATCAAAACTGGGATCACCGCCTTGGCATGTGACAAAGGTATATGGGTTAGGGTTTGTACAACAACATTCTAATATTTTAAAAATGTATGTGTATTTTTCGCGGTTTTCAAACCTGCATGTTTCCAAGATCGACTTACAATATATGCATAATGCCGAACGACCTTAAACGTGTTATATGCATTCAGTTGATAACTAATGAGTATGTTGAACAATAATAAATTAACTAGCTGTATAAACTATATTAAAAGTTTAACACAAATGTTGCTTATGCGAGTATATGATCAATTCTAGTAAATTGTAACAACTCTATTAATATTAAGAAAGTTAAAAGCCGTGTGTCATATTTATGGCCTCAACAAAACATGCACACTTTTAAACAGTACAATTTAGTGTAGCTGATGTTGTCAATAACTGTCGAGTTCATCCGTGAATATCTCATGTGCTCCTAAAATTGTAATAATACAAAACACAATCATGGCGTTAAATCATTTGGAAGACACATTTATTGTTTCACCAATATGGTAGGCGTACAAAATTGAACACAATCAACAATTTTATATGTTAGCGGAACGAGAAACGTCAGTGCCTAATGCCGACAGAATGCCGGAGTATGTATTTATGAACTTTCAAATAACGCGTTAACAAAAAGGGTATTACGCTAAGTATGTACTAAATCACTTTTCTATATGTTAATTACCAATGCTTGAAAAGTGTTTTAATCAATTATATGCATGAACACATTTCAAATCGTTTAATTACGTAAGTGCTTAAGTGGGTAAATCTACATAAATAATAATAATTATGCGGCGAAAATTCACTCTATAAGTTGGAATATACAGTGACTATGTTTCTAATTGGTAACTTGTTAAAATGAAAAAAAGTCCAATAGGCATGAACATATCATTATCATTATCAAATAGTTAATCAAACTATAATTCTAGAGTAAATTGAGATCCATAAATATTATAAGGTTTAATAGATCCGTTTGTACAGTCGTCCTAATTCAAATCAGTTATCAGAATCACCGTCGAGTGACTCCGAATGCAAATAGTCAACACAATCACTTATATATACAGTTACAACCAAGGCTAATATAAATGATGTTATTATTCTTAAATTCCATTCTCTCCTGTCACTTATTGTTTTATTTATTTTAAGAAAATTGATCATTTTAAATGTAATTTTCGTAAGGTCTTTTTAATATTTCTAACAGATGTGAACGTTTTTATGACGTATATAATCGTTGAATACTTTCATAAGTTTTAGAACCATCGTTTCTCGTAACTCTTTAAAAGTGGTTTTGTACATATATATAATGATTTTGTCTGCTTTGTTTTATGTATAAAAGGGAGACGTTGATAAACTATTGTGACTGTCTTTCGCTTTGCTGGCGGTAAAGACTAATCCTCTGACCGGCTGAGCATAGCTTAATTCGATACTCTCAAACGGAAAGGACTTTGCTTCCTTGACTATGAGTAGTGCTGACAAAATTATCCCAAAGGTGGTTTAAATTTATTATGGAATTATGTTACATTTTTGTATCTCATACTAATCATAGTGTAGTATTAGACATTTCCTAGAATCACCAATAATAGTTAATTATGGCTATATGCTCACAGTTTTCAAAAAATCACTATATTGTATCATGGTTATATAATCACGTATTCAACGGTCATTTCCCTTGCATCAATATTGTGCATTATGGCTATATGCTATCGTATGCAACCACCATTTCCTTGCATTAATATAGTGAATTATGGTTATTTGCTCACGTGTGCAACTGTCATTTTCCTTTCATCAATATTGTGAATTATGGTTATATGTTATCGTGTGCAACCGACATTTTCTTGCATCAATATGGTGAATAATGGTTATATGATCACGTATACAACCGTCATTGTCCTTGCATTACTATAGTTTATTATGGTTATATGATCACGTTTGTAACCGTCATTAAACTTGCATTACTATACTGAATTATGGCTATATGATAACGTTTGTAACCATCATTAAACTTGCATTACTATAGTGAAAAATGGTTATATGATTACGTTTGCAACCGCCATTGTCCTTGTATTACTATAGTGAATTATGGTTATATGACCACGTTTGTAACCATTATTGTCCTTGCCTCACTATAGTGAATAATGGTAATATGATCACGTTAGCAATCGCAAATTTTCCTTGAATCAATATTATAATGGATTATGGTTATATGCTCTCGTATACAACCGCCATTCCCTTGCATCAATATGGTGAATTATGGTTTTATGCTAACGTATGCAATCGTCAGTTTAATTGTTCAATATGGTAAATTATGGTTATATGCTTTCGTATAAAACCGTCATTTTCCTTTATCAATATGGTGAATTATGGTTATATGCTCACGTATGCAATCGTCATTTTAATTGTTCAATATGGTGAAATATGGTTATATGCTTTCGTATAAAACCGTCATTTTCCTTTATCAATATGGTGAATTATGGTTATATGCTCACATATGCAGACGTCATTTTAATTGCATCAATATAGTATATGATAGTTATATGCTCTCGTATACAACCGTATTTGTCCTTGCTTCAACAAAGTGAATTATGGTTATATACGTTCGTATGCAACCGTCCCTTTCCTTGCATAAACAAAGTGAATTATGATTATATGCTCGAACGGTATCAGTATGATTAGATTTACTCATCAATGTACAACTGTAAATTAATATTATTGCTAGTTTCTTTATTTTCTATTAATAATTGTATTATTTTGTATTTTGCAAACATTTGTTGTTTGTACTGTCTCAGTTCAACTTATAATAACGTGGCGTATTACTGCAGATATAACATTGTATATACGCGAGAATTATCTCATCAAAAGATATGGTTAGGATTGACTAACACAGATGCGGTCTTGTACTTATTTAATAAATGTGATTTTAAAGCAGTATCTTATAACCTATGTTTGAACTAGTTGTCGTTGCGCTTTTTTTTGGTACATTTGAAAAGTATTGAATTTTAAATAAATACATAATGTATAAGCTTATTACAGATTCATTGATTTGTATTTCAGTGTTTAACATAACATATTGATGAATCATCTTTAGTAAATTTCTATTACATCTGCTGAAAGGCGGGATACACTTTGTTTCGTTCCACCGGTGTATGGTTTCATTATTAGTAATCATTTTCGTTTTAAATATTGACCGTTCCAAGGAACTGACCTTTAGGCTTTATATCGCGCTGTTTTTATCGTCATGTATGTTATAGGAACTCGTTCATTGCCATAAATAAAAGATTGGCATGGACAATATATTTTCTGATAATGTTTCTGGAGTTTAAATATTCCTATAAATTCATACAAAACATTAACCTAAATATTAAAATATGTTTGCAATTGTTTGAAATATTCTTGTCAATAATCATACATTTCCTGCCTTCAAGCTGATACTATGTTAATATGACTGCGTAATAAATATGAACTCTTCATTAACGCTACATTGTACAGACATAACAAGATATCTCTACCGTATTTTTTCCCGACTTGTACTTAAAGATGTGTCATCTGTAAGTCATTAATCCCACTTGCTAAGATGAATTTAATTCTTAACGAAATGTATTGCTTTCCCGCGGGAACAACTTTGATAAGTGAATTCTCGCCATATGTTTGTAATGTACTGTCCCATAGGAACAAATTTGATAAATGAACTCTCGCCATATGGTGCACTGTATGGATAGACTTCTTAATATCGAAGTGCTTTATGTGAATGGGTACTTACGAACGTTTCTTAATAAAGTCTGTCTTATTCACTCCCAGAACCACCACGACAACAATCAGAGAAAAACAAAAATAAACAAACATAATGTAGCGACTGAAACCCATTTTTTTTAATTTTCTTGAATATGGTGATGTTGTATATCAAATGAAAGCTCCTGATAAAAGAAACACAAATCAGTTTTTTTTTTAAATCCATTGAGTATAGCTGGAGATATCACATTTTGAATATTGCAAATTTTCGATTTTTTTCTGCCAAATGTTCTGCCTATTTTTGTCTACAGTAAAACTATCTTTTTTCTCTTCACAAACTTACTTGTATATTATACTTTAAGGAGGCATTGATAAAAAAAACTCCAAAATAAAATAATTTTGACATTTTGCTAAATCTAAGCATTGTAATGACACTGTATACATTATGATATAATTATAAAATAATCATACAATTTTAGCCACCGAACAATAATCCTCTATATATAAATATATATTTTACCGCAATTCCATGGACATATACAAATAAATATTATATAAATATAAATTGTGTATAATATTGCCTTTACATACACAGCTAACACAGAATATCGTTAAAATCATATATCGTTATGCTTTCAAAATGATGTCCCCAGCGTGCATCTCTGCAGACAGCTTGGCTGTGTAGACTGCTTCATCGTGTTCATACACAACATTGAACCTTTCGGGGAAGCCCGGTACCTGGATAAGAAAATAATCATAGTTTTGTATATTGCATTTTATGTCAGATAATTCAAGCATTATCTTCAACACACACAACTTTTTATGCTCCCGAAGGGTGGCATGTAATTGTAAAACTGTCCGTCAGTCGGTCCGTCTCTCTGTCCGTCAGTCAGTCTGTCCGTCCGGAAACTTAAACATTGGTCACAACTTTTGCAATATTGAAGATAGCAACTTCATATTTAGCAAGCATGTGTATCTCATGGAGCTGCACATTTTGAGAGGTGAAAGGTAAAGGTCATCCTTCAAGGTCAAAGGTCAAATACATGCCTTCAAAGAAGAGCAGAAGGGGGTATTGTGTTTCTCATTAACACATTTCTTGTTATACAATTTATAAATGTACAGTTACAATAATATACCTGCAAAATTACCTTCCAGTGTACCATGTGAATCCCGTCGGTGCATTTTCATCTGAAAATCTGTGTTCCACTGTTTTTGAAACTAGCCAAGGGGTGGTGTGTTAAAAGACATTTTAACTAATTGTTTAACATTCTGTGTTAGTTATTTAGATGTTAAATTTTGCCTTTTGCCATTTATTAGTTTACTAAATGCATAAACATTGCTGTCTGGCACAGACTGTTTGAAAACTTTTTTTTTTAAATCTAAATTGAACTTTCAATGCATCTATTCTCTCTCTCTCTCTGATTCTATTTTACTCAATTCCTCCTCTATCTGTTCTTCATTTTGCCACAACCCATAATATAGCATGTCGATGGTTTCCTTCCCTAATTTCTCTACTCTTCGTTTCTCTTGCTCTTCTTTCTTCCTGAAATCTTCCTGCTGTTTTTCAAGTCTCTTCTTAAAAATTTCTTCAGACATATTTTTGAACCTCTCTTTCTCCTTTTTCACTTCCGCTCTACTACTTTTTATAATTTCGTCCTTGTTTTCCTGTACAGCAAGCTACTCACTGGTTTTATTCAGGCTAAATGCTATTTGTGCTTCAAGTGTCATTGTTGAAATATTTGGCTTAGTTTTTAAAATGTGGTCCACGTAGCTGAAGACGTGTTCTGGAAACTTATTATGCTTGTCAACTTTTTTTGTTTGATCTTTGTTGATGTGTTCATGTGTTCCCCCAGGAAGATGATCCTTGTATTGGTGCCTGATAAGAATCACCAGTGAGGGCAGGACAACTCCAAGGATAATTCGCACATGGTTATCATCTGCAGACGGACGGGGAAACTAGTGCCTCGTATACTTGGTCTTTTTTTTCACAGGAACGTCTGGGAAAAGAGCCATTTCACCTTTCATGAAAGTATCCAAATCATTTTTGGCATGTTCAATATACTCAACCAGCCTTTGATAATGGGAGTTCATTTCGGAAATTGAAAAATCATTGTTTTCCATCACTCTCCACAATGGAGTTGTTATACGTTTAGAAATTAAGCCAAGTGCTTTGCAACCACAAATATAAAAATCTGTTTTCAAATCACTTAAAACACTTTCCAAAAGTCCATTCAATGAACTACATTTTTCTAAATATTCAATCATGGTATTGTTCAAGAACAAAATGTGACCAGTATTTGAGAATAATATTTTATGTGTTATATATTCAAAGCACGTTTGTTTGTTGTGTATAGGTATTTGTACTACAGTACTGTTCGAGTTAAACGCCTAGCTGTTATGGGATTTTTTGCGATATTTAAATTAAAGTTTAGTTTGAACAGTATAATTCAAGTGAAGGAAGAATGATTATATTTTTTTTAATCAATAAAAGACATACAATGTATACATGTATATGGTCACAAAACAAAATGAAATCATGTAGCAGCAATAATGTTCAAAAACATGTTATACAAGATATGCTAGTATATACTCTTTTTTATTTGTGGTTTCCTTTAGATTACAAAAAAGTATATGTATTTTAAACAGTATAATTCAAATGAAGGAAGAATAATTATATGATTGTCATGAAACTTTGCAATGAATTTTAAAAAACTCAGACGTGCATTAACATTCCAGACTGCTCTTTTATCGTTTTATCGTTTTAATTGAGCATTCGGCGGTTTTAATGCAAAACGTACGCAATAGAAAAATGTTAAGTAAAATTTGCGCTGAAATCTGGACTTATAATTCATATGTGAATTGGATAGAACATATGGCAGTTGTCTTAAATGGATGATAGGGTGGTACACATGTTTTACATTTTATAAAAAATTTCAGCAATTGTATTATGTATTGTATTTGCTTTCATTAAAATTGAGATGTACAACATCTTATTCGTTGAGGTAATCGTGATTTTTTTTTAGTGATTGTGTTGCATTGATGCTATTGCTGATACGCACAGAACAGTTTATGGTATTTAATAAATTTGCTTTATACAATATCAAAACATATGTTTTATTTTATTTCAGTGTCCGCTTATTTTGATATATAGTACTTAAATTCAACGTATCAAAAACAACACTAAATCATTGCTAAACGCGCATAGCAAAATGTGTCTCGACATTTGTAAATATGACACATGTAAATACAAGTGTTAAACATGCTTCTTTGATACGTTTATATTATCCAGTCAATATTTCTGTAACACGTTGAACTCGAAAAATCGTCTAAGAATGGATTTCCTTTATGCAAATTATACATATAGTATGTATTGGTATTAAATAACCAAAGTACGCCATCAGAACGTAATAAAATATGTCTCGTCCGAAAAGGATCTCGGTACGTGATTACCAAATTAGAAGAACGCAAATGCGTATTATTGTATCATTCCAATCGATGTGAAGTTGTTCATGGAATGTTAACAAGCATTTATCATCTGCTAATGTTTCCGAATTTATCTTTTATTTCATTCATACATTTACATGTTGAACCGATATAAAGGACCAGGGTCGTCTGCACTTTATAGTTCCTACGTTATATATTTATGGATATGAAATCCACATCGAAGTTGTGCATACATTCCGATTGCAAGAACAGGTGCTATAAGTCCACTACCAGCGATAAACCGAAAGGGAGTTTTCTTTCCGTTAATAAGTCTGCAAAAGGTATGATCGCCCGTTTGTTACTGCGTCTTTCAGTACGTCCGGTCACACAACCGGATCATATAAAATGATAGTTCGTTTAACATAGTGTATTGCACCTACGATATCATCATTACTCTTGGTACTCACATTGCGCTACTGTTAAATCATAATTATTCATGGGAAATTAACTTTCGCTTTTTTCGTGTGTTGACTTATCACCGAATTTCACACGGACACATCAAACAATGACTGAAGCCAATATTATCAGAAATTCACGAATTTAGGTGTTAACGAAAAACGTGTTTTTTTTTAAACCGCGCAATTTGATGCTGATAAATATAAATGATTCAACAGTAGATTGTTTTGCGATGTGTGTGTACCTCCCTCTGTCCTTCCGTTGTTATGTCGATCCTTCTTATTGAACTCATTTACAGTGTGTATAATATATGATATCGAAGCAATGGGTGCCATGATGATTTCACGAATTTTATTTCTTTATACAGGAGGGACTGTTTCTGAAAAGCATTACCTCTAAACAATGCAATTACCCTATACGACCAGATGACTTTCGTTGATACATATGAACCACGATGTGAGATGTATGCTAAAAGTGTGTTCACGTCTATTCAAAGGTCTGGTGAATGATATAAAAATAAAAGTATAAAACTACTTTGAAAAGCAAAACTGTTCAAATATGAACATTACAAACACATAATAAGGTTTAAATTGATACAATTGGTAATATTTACTTGCTAGTGGGCTTCGTCGTTTAGGTAGTAATGCATTGATGTCATTCTACAAAAGAATGGTTCTAAATCAGTCTCTCAAGTATGCCGCTTTTAAAGTTATAATTTACCTACACATACGTTTGTAGGAAACATTCGAATGCATTTGTTATGAGTTGTGTTCGTCATTTTGTTCATTATGTTCACGATTCGTCAGTTATTCATAGAAATGTTTCTCCAGTGTATATAATCAATCTGGTAGTCGTGAATGAACCGCGGTTTTACTGAATTATTGAAGCTAACTTGGTAATGAGAACAATTATCACATGTTGGTTAGTGACTACATTAGTTGTCATTTTAACCGCCATGACTGTTTTACATTTGTTCTAAATCTAATTTGTTTTGATGATGTTGTATGATATCCGAAAGACTCACAATATGAAGCAGGAACAAAACACGATAATGTTTTGAATTGTATCTTAAAGGTTTAATCTACGAATTTGTATTTGCATTGTTATTGTGTGTATATACAGGTTGCATTATACTTTGATTTGGTTTGATGCATACCAAATCGAATTATCCGCTTAGAATTTATTTACTGTATTATTGTAACAAAAACATTGATGTCGGGTACAATCTTTATCAAGGTGTGTGATCTATGTTGTTTAATCAGCTTATTCTCTACACATACACAAACATAGAATAACAGTTTGTGTAACCAACATGTCGTTTAAGGATGTTTAGTGACGGCATATTGATGCACAATTTAACAGTGTTACCTTAAAATGTATTCGTAGGTAAATATGTACAATTAAATTTTTATCTTCTAATTAACATTTGATTAATTTGCCTTATTTCGTTCAGATAAAACGTGTGTGTGTTTTGATTGTATAATGGTGAATATGTATCTTATACGATCTTCTACGTATACAAAATAACGTCATTGAATTATGTGCAAAACAATAAATTGTATTGGATAATGACCGGATTTCTTTTACTCTGAATGATCAAGCCTAAAGGTAATCTTGTCTGCATATTTGTGTTATTTGCATTTATATTCTTAAATGGAAAGTGTATGTTGTATAATATGTTGTTATAGCTATTCACGTGACAGAAACTAATTTGTATATGAAAGTATGAAGACGATGAACTGTTGTATAAGTCTGAATACAATGTCTGTCTGTGTGTTTGCCCGTCTGTTTGTCTGTTAAAATGCTTTCCAAGTAAGTTATATCGTTTTAACGTAAAACTATTGTAAGTGAATACAGTTTACTTGAAGGTTTTTAATTGCATTAAAACAATGTAGGACATGTTATTTATATAGCTTAAAATTAGCATACACAATAAAACTATGTTATTTGGCTTCTTTCTGAAAATCCATGACGATGATCTGTAGGTTAAACTATACGAGGTTATTCTAACTAAATGATGATTTTTAAGCACATAAGAGAGGTAGTTGTGGGGGACAGTGGTCGAGTGGTAGGATGCTTATCTAGGGATCGAGAGGTCCATGGTTCGAATCCCGCTCAGCAAAAAAATAATCCCAGTCTTGCTCCTCTCCACCCAGTTGTATAAATGGGTACCTGTGAGGGAAATAAGTCAATGTACCGTGGCTGCCTACTGCGCCATATGTAAACGGACGACTTAAATCCCAGTGATCGGGGGGTAAATGTCGAAGTCGGCTGAAGATGCACACGTTATCGAAGCAGACTATAAACCACACATTCAACCTTTAACCTTTAGTTGTTATGTGTTAAGTGTGATTTCAACGTTGCTCAAAATGTTGAATTTCTGTAGCTCTGTTTTGCATATTATCATTGTGTGATTTAAATGATTATCTTGTATTGCTAATTAATTTTAAGTGTGATGCCACAAGCTTAATTTTCCTATACATTTACATGTTTTGTGAATAACGCCTGGCCTAGTGTGAGGTTCGGAACTACCTAAAACTGGTTTAAGACTTAGTTTTATGTGTTCAGCTTGTCTTATGTTATAAAAAAGTGGATATAAACACAAAATATCTCCATAATTGGTTTCCGGAGTTTGGTGCTTTGCTTAATTCAATATTCTTAGAAGGTATCTTGCAATAAACAGGTGCATTTATTCGACTTGAAAATTCCGCTCATGGATTTAACACGGGTAAAACTATTCAAGAATCCTTGTGAAGGGACTTGTTAAAAAAATCGATTTGGTTTATGTAAAACTTTCTTAAATCATTACGTTCATTTATAAACAAAACTGTGACATTTAGCTAGTTCAAATAATAAGAGTTACACGATAAAAAACAAATACAATACAAATGTTTGTAAGTAGTTGTTTTTTTTTCAATAAGTTGTTATTGCACGAATCATTTGACATGAACATTTATCTCAATGCCATTCCACAAAGCCCTATATTTATCTCACAAGTTAAGTGAAGACCTTGGAACACGCCAATTCACTTGATCATCAACTTTATCGCTCTGATGGAGTGTCGTAAAACGGGATTTGAATGTCGTAAAAGGTTTTTAAATTGTTTGAATTGTTTGAAATCTTGGGATTTGTATGGCTACCGAAACTGCAGGAAAATATAAATCTGGAAATGTCCTTTCTATTTATATACAATGGGCTAAATCAGTCCATGGGTTAGTCCAATCGTAGATAATATATATATTCACGCGTTGGATTGAGAGGTAAAACAAGTTAAATTATCTTGGAAATAACGTTCTCATATAAATCACCATGCCTTACGCACCATGCCTATACTACATTGGTAAGCGCATTGTACCTTTGGAAGAGCACATTCCAACGTATTTTAGAATATGTATAACGTATGTAATCCTAGGCCTTATACTGCAGCGCAAATCAACATATGCAAATAGCTCGATGGTATATATCGTTTGGCCCGGCTTGTGTTATTTACATCTGCTTTAACCCTTTGAATGCGCGACATCAGAAATAAACCTCCTTCAAAGTACGAGTATTTAAAGGCAGAATTAAACTTGATCAGATCTTTTGGCTAAATTGTACATGTGATAAACTTTACTACATATTTATCTGGTTGTGATTGGCAATACACAAATAAACAAAAGGTAAAATGCTTGTTTGCTATTGAAAGTAAATACTTAAACGAAAGTAAAATATATATCCTTTGTGTATAGATCTAACTTAGTTTTGATAGTTAAACTGTGAGGAATATGTATCAGTTGTCTCCTAACAAACGTTCGTGGTCATTAATAAACTAACATAAACGAATTATCACAATACCACAATTTGTTTATTTCCAGGAGGAGAGCACGAGGATATGGTTGTATCCGTTGGAACAACAGACAGTGAGAAGAAAGGTGAGTTCAGACTAGATATTTTATAACTTGTACATACATATATATAAAGCTACCCGATATCGCTCGACACAGGAGTGTTTTATAAACTTGGGTATGAATTAGCCTTTGTAAAAACAATATCGAGCGGGTAATTTGAGCCCTTTCGGCTTTATCTGGGTTTTCTATCTTAACTGGTTGATTGTCAGTCTGAACTTTGACGTCGGTAATAAATCGATTGGGTCAGTTTTGATCAATATTCAGTTTGTTATCTAAATCATTTAGAGTTATTGATTTTTTCCATTGTAAATATAGTTTTCGGTTTGATTTATATATCAATTGCGCGATTTAACATTCACAAACCACCAAGTGTTTGTTACCATGGGTCGATCTTTGGGTATCGCTATAGGCTTAATGCGCATAAATATACATCGGTAGAGGTATTGTTTTGTAGACGGTGATTGAAAAATAAAAAGGTTTTTTATTGACTTGAATAAGAGCAATACTAACTACCGGTATATCATGCTAGCGTAGATCTTCTAGGGGGAATGATTGCATAAGCCAGTGACATTTATGATTCGTTATCATTATTATATTACTCATAAATAATCGACACAATGTGAACGTTTCATAAATCAAGTGACAGTTTGTTTTCAGCAATGCTCTATATAGGATGAGTGATTACACATATTACAATATATGACTCTAAGAAGCTATTATTCGAAATATTGTTTCTGATTTTCATTTAGTTACTAAATTTGAGTATTGATGGTTTTATTTATACAAAAAAAACACGTTTTATTGAGGCATATTCAGTCAAATGGCAGGGCTCCATTTGTATTTTTATTTCAAATTAATAGAGCGCCATCAATAAAGACATTTATCTTTAGCTAAATACTATATATACATACTTAAAATGTCTCTTCAACAGTGAATGTTCGTTCTACCTCAACAATCGTAAATGGAGCCCAGCAAAGCTCAGTAGTCACGACCGCGTCGCAAAGCACGCAATGGAAAAAACTGAGTCCACCACATGTTGAACTTTCTCGTCTTCAACCGCCACATGCAGGTCGACTGCCTCCTGTAGCACAGCGTGTACATTTTCCTTTACGTGAGAGTTCATTTTGGGTCACGAGCAGTGTGATGAAATTCTTTCTAAAGGGGAATACGCTCACTATAGCGGGGAGAGGACAGCCAACGGTAAAGATGCGCGGCCGTACGAACAGGTGCATGATATGGAAGTAAACTATGTCAGGGTGGGTGAAAGTGACAAGCCAGGTAAGCCGGTTGACGCTGCTCAAATTGCTGATTTACAAAGTTTTATTAAATCTGTGGTGAAGGAACATATTCAGGGTGTAAAACCTAAACAATGGAAGCGCTTTGATGGCGTCATAGTTTACGACAAACGGGACTATGACCGGGCAACCTCTTATAAAAGACTTATGCAATACATTATGGCACAATCGGATTTGATGGAACCAGTGAGGATTGAACTGTACGACAGCGAACAATGCCTGCAGTCCAGTGTGCGAGTTGTTGATGACGTCATTTCGAAGAGCAGCGTCATTTTCGTGTTGTTGTCCGTCAATTCTGACACTAGACAGATCAATTTCTTCTGCGAGGAAGCCGTTGCTAGGCTTCATATTGACCCGAGCAACCAGTCGCCATTTGGTGCTGCCAAAGCGTTCGACAATCCAATGAAGTGTATTATTAAACCCTTGCAGACGGCCCCTTCTTCTCGCAGGATGTATCTAATCCCACCGGGGCTCATGTCAATGACAAGTATTGACATTTTCGATTATACATCCTCATTTACTCTGGACAAGATTATTTCAACCTTACGTGAAGCAATTAATACAAGAATAAGACAAGAAGAAAGGAACAGCACGAAGCGTGAGTTTTCCTTCATGCACAGACTAACAACGGGCTCCCAAGCCCCACCACCGTATTCAAGTCATCCGATTGATCATCAAACTTTTAATGGCGACATGCATTTAAATGGTGGTGTACGTTATACCATTGACACTACTGCCTTCGTACAGCCATCATCGGGCCATACCACCAGGCGTTTTATGAGGAGAAGCGATCTCACGACGGTATGGCTTATGGAACTTCTACGTGTAAACAACCGCTTTCAACTAGTCCTCATCATCCTCATATATTTAATGGCGACCAACACTCCAACTTCGGTGTGGCCAATGGACGCACTGCGTTCATACGACCACCTTCAGACCATCAACCACAAATTCCTCAAACATTTTATGCTCAACAAATGCCTTATGTCCAAATGCGTGTACCTCCGACATCGCCAGAATCAGAACATAACCCTATGGACCTGCTGCCTCCGTATTTCGCCAAGCCGATTGCTCAACCACAAAATGGGGTGCACACTTCTGAACAACGTGGTCAACCTCTCTCGCAAGAAACTTTGTATACGCCAAATCAACGACACGTCCAAGTAACTCAATCACCAGATGATCGGCATGGGCATTCTCAAGTTACTAATCTACAAATGAAAATGACACATCCTGGAAAAGCCGATGATACCCAGTCAAGCCAATTCATTTATGTTCAGCATAACGAAAAACCGGAACAAACCTCTAATGGCAACGGACACATTACCAACCATTGTTTCAGTACAGACGCATTGCGGTCCACGTTCTTAAGTTCAAGTGAACTCGGAAACCAGCACTCCAGTTTTATTAATAGGCGACAATACATCCCACCCTTCCAGGAGCTACTTGGAATCTCAATCTCGCATGATACGCTTTCCAGTAATGATCTCAATACGGACGACCTCGAAATCGATCAGGGGGTGACCTGAATGGAAATAATATATATAACACGTCAGGACAAGACTGGACACAAACAGGGTGACCCTTTATGAGTATAAGACGGCGTTTCCTGAGTACAGAGATATAAGTACAGTTACTGCATGCTTGCATGTCTAATTTATCAACTTTTGTTTAAACAGCCAAGACAAGGCAAGTTCAGACTTCTCGTTGTATTACTTGTATTATTACATCGTTGTGTTTATCGTTTGTATTTAATTCTGACAAATAACATTGATTACTTTTTAATATTTATTTCGAGATTGTAGATGCTATGAAATGAAAAAATTAAAACATTAGTCAGTTTAGGCTTATTATACTGAAAGTACATTGAAATTGTAAGCAATGACATATGCACTTAAGCACTGATTCTTAATCTCTGTTTAATCTCCTTTTGAAAGATGAATTAGGAGAGCAAGAAAGAGAAAGAATATGGATTGTTTGTCACTATTGCGATTCCTGCACAATGCTGATCTGACTTGCGGTTGAACCACGCACTCTGAAGATCAAGTTAGCCAATATTGATTCTGGTCCCATGCTGCTTATGTCGAATCTTAGCTGCTCAAATACCACATAGATACTGGGTAGGTACGTAGATTTGTTTATACATGTTTACGTGTTAACATATAATTATTTGTTAATTTGGGGTGATAAATTTAAGATAATACTATGTTAGTGGTTTATATATCAGCTTTAAAATTAACATTACTACATTGTTCAAAGTTTAAATTTTAAAATAGATTTAATATCACGAGGCATCGCATGATCTTACATACACATTTTTTTATCTTTCTATGCATATAAATAACGAATGTAAGGCCAATGTTGTATATCAGTATCAATCCCACGCTGTTAAGATTTATGGTCCACCGTTTAGATATCATTTTATAGAATTGCTAGGCAAAAGTGTTGAATATCGCTCATTTATTTGCAGGACACACAATCTATCTCTGCAATGATTGCCGTAATTAGGACGTTCGTCTGGAAATGTAATATGTTAACGGATGTTTCATGGAATTGTGATGGTGTCATAAAACCATTCCATTTAAATTAATAAATTTAAGGTTTAGCATATTTGTATTGTTTTATTATTTTATCGCGGAGCTTTCAAAATGTTCAATAGTTTTATACTTGTCATATAGTGTAGTATTGTAAATCACAATTAAAGTAAATAATGAACAATGTTTGAAGATCTGAATAAGTGGAGACGGAAGATTATTATAAAGCTTTTCAATCGATTGGATGTCTGCATGTATCAGCTTTGAGTAAAATAAGTGGCTAAGCTTTATGTAGACCAGGACATTAAACTGTTAATCAAAAATGAAAAATATAAATAACGCTAAAATGCATCAATCGAGGGCTATGGGCGGCTAGGGTCAAACGAGATAATCTTTTAAACGATACATGGTGGGGGCGGTCGATTAAATACCATTAATAATTAAAGACTAAACAAGATGTAAACACACAAGCGGATTATTGAAAACATATTAGAATGTAAGCTTTGAAAATAAAACGTATGGAAAATAACCTGGCGGGCGGCCTATGTCACAGACGGGACCAAAGGCGAAGATGAGATGAGTGTCAAGCATAAGATGGCGTTTATAATAACCATAAAAAAGTTATTTGAATATCGATGTACAGTTCTCTTGTTAAATTCTGCAAATCAAACGCCCTAACAAATCACATACAACTGCAAACGTTCCAGCATACTTATACAATATATAATATATTTCAACAAGTGACACTCTTTCCGTTTGGGAAATGTCACTCTTGAAAATGTCTAAATGGTGTACGATAAAATTGCATTACATTCAAGCATTTTGTTTTTAAACAAACTATACAAGCTAAAAGAATGTGGTCTCGATCGTGTTACGATGTCAAAGTCAGTGGAAACGATCAAGCAAAGGAAAAACTATAACTAAAAATGATAGTCTAATAATTATTATACATGCGTATGTTCTGTTAGCTCCTACCGAAATGTTGTAATACGTTTGTGAATATTCCCATAACATTAAATTGTATGTTATAAACGTAAATAAAAGGAGGAAAACGTTTTAATGGCAGCTGATTGGACGGTTGTATGAATTTGTTTGCCCATTTTTGCGCGTCGTCGAACACGGCAATGATTTTCTGACACATGGCGTATTCAATCAACACAATGATCAAGCTCTCCGGTCTTGTGGCCGTGGATTTGTAAGATGTTCTCCGGGCTGTTAGTTTCTGAGTGGATACTTTTTATATCTGCTCCCAAGACAGTTTATACATTTCGCATTGGTAACAAACCTACCCAAACATGGTGACAAGAATGCATATTTAAGATTTTCACAAAATAGTCAAACAGGTTTATAAAATATCGTTTGTTATACATTTACATTTTATTCTACGATTGAAAATGATTACTATGGTAGGTCAAGTTTAGACACCGGGAAAGCTCATTTCAATGTGTTAACTGTACATGATTCAAACATAAATGGAGAAAACGTATTTTCCTACGTTCATACCAAAACCCTAATTTGAAAAGACTGGAAATGTAAATGATACATATTTGTAGTTTAATTGTAGGAAAATTAAAAATGAGACTGCTAAAAAATCTGAATTACCGAGTGTACAACTATAACATGGCCTAGGACGCAACTGATAAACACACAACCGAAATGTTTGTACGAAACTTAATAAGCTGGATTTACAATTTATGTAAAATTAAACCATACCGTGAATTAAACCAACCAATGAATGAACCACCTTCTGCAGCAAAAAAAAATAAATACACACAGCACTCCCTGTTTGGTCTAGACTACTGGCTCAATTTAGCAGTCACAATTGCGATTAAGTGTATGTGTGTTTGTTGTTAAGTGTGTTTGTCCGCCAGAGCTTTCAAAAAAGAATTTATTAACTAGGTTTTTAACGAAAGTGAAAATAATGGTTTTTAAATTGAGGTATGGCAGGCGGGCAGGCGTCGTTAAACGTGTTGTTTTTATTCTATAACTTTCGTTTGAATCGACAAATCTTGATGAAACGTTGAATATAGCAAGCTTGTATGGAGACCTCGCTTTGGATTGTTATTATTGCATTTCGGGCAAAGGTCTATACCAATTTTGCTTCAAATCTATAAACAGTTTCCGCTCAATAACTTGAGTTTTAATGGAAACATTGTATCGACATTATTGTAGGTAGCTTACATGAAGCTTAGATTTCATGTTGGACCAATTAGCTCAATATTAAGATCACTAATGCTAAAAATAGACAAAGCAGCAAACATGTTGTTTTCGGTCAATTACTATAGTTTGTAAAGATAAAGCTTGATGAAACGTAGCATAAAGCAAGTATGAATGGAGACATAGTCGGGGTTTTTTAAAATTGAATATGTCGGGTGTGGGTCGATGTCAATGTTCCTACAAAATGGTTTCTGGTAATTTACTTTAGTTTGCATTAACCAATCTTAATAAAAAGGCTGTTTATAGCAAGCTTGTATAGAGACCGCTATGAGGCTTTTATTCGGAGCATGTAAGGTCAATGTCAAGATTACTGTTACTTAAAATTTAGATATTATACAGATTCTCAAGATTGTAACAGGTCAAGTTCATACAATCGGATTTGTTTTAACATGCCTTACATTGTCACCCTGTCGAAAGGACTTGTTGATTGCAATGCTTGTATCTCCAGCTCAATTCAATTATTTAAAATATATGCATGTCACGAATGTATGCATTGATATGTTGACATATTTTGTTATTTATGTTATATGTTTCGACCGTTGAATGGGTTGCAAATCAGACATTTTATTAAATAGACCTGTATCAAGATAGAAATGACTCGTGCAGAAATAATGATACGTATCTTCGATTTCACCACATCCACAGTAAGGGTTCTCCATGTTATTCGTTGTATACGAATGCTCATTAATGCGGCTTTAGTACATCCTAAGTCGGGTATGATAATTGTCATAATAATGATGGTGTGTCTTTATTTAGTTAAGCGTTGAAAGCAGAATGTGACACAGCTGACAGGGATTTCCATTCGTTTATAGTTGATCGAGACAAACTGTGATTTGCATGCTATCTAACGACTATTATCAAAACGTCGCAGATGATGAGCAGTTCTATCTCCCATACTGGAAGGGATCAATGAACTCAAGTACGAATGTTTAAAATAATTGATCATTGTGTAACGTAGTAAGTTTGTATTTTGTATTCCTGTTTTTCAGGGATTCAGGGTGCATCTTTCGTGTACATGTTGCAGTGATGTCAACCTGGTTCCATCAGTAATTATTTGTACTGCTTCTTGCTTTATCATTTTTGGTTCGGTTTCCTTTTTGGACAGTAAAATGGACCAATACAAGGACGCATAATTGAATACTGAGTCTGATTAAAGTTGTCAGAAGAGAATTTCGGTCGAGAGTGAATTTATAAATTATTTTATGAATAACGAGAAAAAAACATATATTGTCCGTAACCATACGCACTTCAGGGAAGTTACATACCGCCTATAAAATGCAGGACAATACTTGAATAACATAATTTAATATATAGTAATACGGAAACTCATAAAGCTTTAGCAGGATATGTATTTTATGAACACCCGCTGGTCTTTTGTTTAAGGAAAGTGACATAGTCACGTTGCCTATACCACGTGACTTTTTAAGATCTGTGTTGGGAGAATAAAGCGCGACCTAAATAACATTTTTAAGGATATCTTTTTAAATATCTCATAATTTTTAATGTGATTAAGTGGAGAGCCCGCTTATTTGTGATAGTTTTCTAACGGTATCATGATTGTTTTTAAACAAATAAGTATTTTTTTTAGCTAAAGTGTAACCGCGCATTTGAACGGGTAGAAAAATGTCGGATCAGTGTTGGGACTTCATATTACAAACGCTCGGTTGCACTTTACTAAAAAAATACTTATTTGTTTGAAAACATCATGATACCTATAGAAAACTCTCACAAATTAGCGGGCTCTCCACTTTATCCCATTACAAATTGTGAAATATTTAACAAGACATCCTTAAAAATGTTATCTGGGTCGCGCTTTATTTTCCCAACACAGATCTTAAAACGCCACGTGGTATAGGCACCATGCTAGTGCCCACACAATACAGGACTATCCATACAAAGCGACGTCACACATAAATAATGATTAAAGTTGGTGTCAACGCCTTTGAAAGGTCCTTGCAAAGTATTGAGTGTTTTAAGCGGTTTGATGGCGCGCAAAACCTCGTTAACATTAAAACAAATGAAACTTTTTTAGAAATAACATTTTAAGCTTTAGTTATACAAACTGATTTGGAAATATGTTCAAGCTTATAGGCAGATGCTATGAAATATTACAAAGTAGTCGTCTTTGACCGAAAACTCGTTGCACTGTATAAGCAACGATTAGGGCATCCAATTTAAAATATTTATATCTACCCAATCGCTTGAGAAGATGATAAATCGTATATATCTTTTTTAATCAGTTATTGGTATTAAAGCAAGTTTTAATTTGTTAAATAGTTTTGCAATTTATATTCGTCACTTCAACAGAATTTACAGTATAAAGTTACATGCTTCTTGATCATTGAATTGGCAGATCAAGTTCGTGCAAACGTTATATAAATTAACGATAAACTATTGTTTTAACAACACATTAACTACATACTGTTGATTTAATAAAGACTGTCCTTTAATGTTTAACGTGTAAAGCGGCGATCTGCTTTCCTTGTTTAATTAAGATCATGAGAGGATGGGTCGGATGTAAAGACGAAAATAACATCTAATGAGAGGCTGATTTTAGATATGACCATACATGCTTATGCAGTACAGCAGCGGCAATCGCGAGGACATGTTGTGTAACAACGAGCAGTTTTGTATATATAAACATTTGCAATTGACACACATTCATGCCATATATCACATACACATATATTGTATTTGTGCATGTGTTTTGAAAAAATATAATTGCTGTCGTGCGCTGTCCAAGCGACGCTTTTGCGCGTATTTCGCAGTTGCATGTAAATATGCTGCCTTTGCGATAGACACGCATGTTTTTCAGACTATTTGCTAACGGTCAAAGGGTCTGCTTGAATAAATAACGCACGTTCAACGTGACCGCACGTTACCAGCATGGTGACTGCGTGAAGTCCACGTGTTTTGTTGTAAAATGCATGCGTTGATTATGGGAGGTCATTATCGTTCGATGAAGTATGTATGTGGTCTCGAAATTTCCAACTTGTTTCTGGTCAAAAACGTGTGTCTGCATTAGCATGTAAACACTACATTACTTACATTATCAATATGTTGTCATGTTGATAATTTATTTTTATTTTATCAATTAATTTCAGGAAATTCATACACTGTTATAAAGTTGCAAGGACATTTCACGCAAAGAATATACAAGACCAAGCCCTAAGAAACGCATATAATATTACACATTTCTAATCAAAGTGTATGTACACATTTTGGTTAGGATAACGCTATCTATGTTATCGTATTTACTATATTGTGTGTGTTTTTGTCCAACAATTTTATTACTATTCTGGTGTATCATTTACAATTTGCTTGATATTTACGAAAAAAAATCATTACGCATGATGTTTACATTTCCTAACAAGAATGCCTTTTTATACGGCACGCTTAATAAACGTGCTTAGCGTCGCGTACATATGTATGATATATCCCTTCATCAGCATGTAATCAATTAAGTATCGCTTGAAAGGTCGGCTTATGGCATTATGTATAGGTGTTAAGACCAATCCCAGTTGAAAATAAAACATATATTATTTATCCGTGACATCTCAAGCATCCCGATTACAATCATAAATAAGTTATGTGTCCGAGTAACATATTCAATTGGATCTATGCCTTTGTAATGGCGAGTACTAGAATACCACGCATGACCCTTTGTGTGAAAGGACAATCCGGCTGTGAACTAATACATTCATCGTTGTGACATCCAATTAGTAAAAGCCAACCGTTGCTTAAGCGTAAAAATATCTATTTAAGGCACGAGTCATGGTAAACAGCTAAGGTGTGAGTATGTCTGATTGTATTTCCAGTTGTAAAACAGTGTCACACGTTTATGCTCACATTGTTGCAAAATAGTATTCACCTCTGTTGGGTCACAGTGACCAATTTTGAGTCTCAATGATCGAGTTTTGGAAACAATCAACTGGTTTGTATGGAGTTCCTGTCACAGGTGCGCTCGGGAAAATAAATTGACAGAAGTCCTGTCAAAAGTCAGATTCTATTGTACGATCTTTAAAATGCGACATATCTGGCGAATTTGTTTTAAATAAAAGTATTATTATTACAGTCCCATAGTATAATGCACTTGTAAAGAGCCAAATAACCTACTTATACGTTTACTCGGTTGCGAATAAACGTTACAATAACCGTATTTAAACACATTTTAGACAAAACGTTACCTATTAAAATACATTTAAATTGTACGTGAGAACATTGTGCTAAATAAACTTCTTGAACATGAAAATGGAAACGAAACTTGATTGCGTTGGTCAATCGAACAGAATGCGATGGAACTCAACAGTATTACCGTAACAGATTATATGTGTTATAGATTAACAGGGAGGTTGAGGACAGTGACACACTTGGCAAGCCATTACATCGGCTTTGAATGGGCTTTTCTAAGGCGGTCACCTAATTGTTAACCATTAAGGACGTGCAGATGGCAACGAGTATTTCTCATTGTGTAATGTATGTTAGTATGCCTTTATTAAATTACATATAGGTCCAATCTGATAGTAGACGACATTCAACTAAACATGGAATGATGACTCACACACACACACACGTTTCAAACAATTTTCCCAGCGACAAAAATATCGACTATTTCGAATAAAGTGATTTGTATGGGTACATATGTTTGCATGATTCCTAAGATGTGAATTAGAACTTACTCAGGTGAATATGGTCAACACATGAATATGGAATAGTACACTGAGGTTCTAACTTGGCGCTGTACTGCGGTGTGGCGCTATATATAGAATGCGATTGTATTGGGCTCCTGTAGGAGTTGTTATTATTTTACTCTTTTTTTAATTCGATGAGGGACGATTCTGTTTTGACTACTTAAAACATTTTTTTTCGGAAGTGCATACGGTGTGTTTTCTGTTGTATAACTTTGTTTGCTTCATCAAAACCTCCATTCTTGAAAGACATGTTAAGGTTTCAATAACATGGAGTGATGATAAGCTGCATTTCTTTCCATTTACTATAAACTATAATTATCTTAAGATTTGCATGTTTGGATTTATTTAGAAAAAGGCGTGATAATCGAATTGTTTGATTCGATAAATTTATAATCGTTTTTCATGACATGACCTTGCGGAGAATGATATGACCAGAAAAAAAGTATGTTGCCTTCACGGTTTGCTCATGCGATCCGAGAGTATGTATAGTTCTGTAAAAGTATCAAGAACACGTTTGCACGTCATAATTTCAAGAGGTTTTTAGTACTAAACTAAATGAATTTTCCCATCGAAACAACTTAAATGAATTAA
This sequence comes from Dreissena rostriformis, assembly GCA_007657795.1. Classification (NCBI taxonomy): domain Eukaryota; kingdom Metazoa; phylum Mollusca; class Bivalvia; order Myida; family Dreissenidae; genus Dreissena; species Dreissena rostriformis. The sequence continues at coordinate 158,895 of VMBQ01000397.1, read as the reverse complement.
CTCTCGCCATATGTTTGTTCGGTTGGAAAATACCGATAAGTGCATAATGTCAGCAAAGAAAAAATAAGTATAAATATAATAAAAAATTATCGCAGGTAACGTTAAAATGATTTAAGTCGTTTATAGTCGTTTATATAGTTTTTCATTCAAGACGAATGGCAAATAGACGTTACAAGCAAAGACAATACATACACAACGACATAAAACATAATATCATTATTAAAGTTGGGGTAACAACATTTGAAAGGTTATTGCGAAGCGTTGGATGTTTAAACGAGGTTTACTGTGTCGTGTTCTGAGAAAACTGGGCATAATGCTTGTAAGTAAATTGTCATCCCAGATTAGCCTGTGCAGTACGCACAGGTTAATCAGGGACGATAAATTCCGTTTTTATGGAATTTTTCGTTTAAATGATGTCTGTTCTTAGCGAAAATCCACTGTAAGCGGAAAGTGTCGTCCCGGATTAGCCTGTGCGGACTGCACAGGCTAATCTGGGATGACACTTTACGCACAAGCATTTTGCCCAGTTTTCTCAGAACACGCCACTACTGAGCACTTAAACCTTACATTAATCCCAGAATAAATCACCAACCAAAAATGTGTACATTAAACGTAACACCATAACCATCGGAATCCAATTAAAAAGCGGTAATAATCAATAGTTATTCGATGATATTACAATTTAATGTCTCGATTGTAATTGTAATATTTTCAAGCGTGTCGCTTATAGTAATGCATAATAATTTATTGTCATATTCATATGTGTGTGTGATTCATAACATGAACCACTGCATACGTTTGTTTAGGAAAAATAAAATTCCACGATCATTATCAGGACAGAAATTATGTTCAACCTCTAGTAGTATTTTATTTTAAACAGGCATCCTTGTGCCAAACGCACTGGTTAAATTAACAATTTAACATAGGAATATTGTTTTCTTTAGTTTTCAACATGTTTTAATAGTTGATCCATGTTTCAATAGTTTGCTAATTTTTACAATATTACATTTCAATACTTTTTTAAGAGTGTAAATAGTAACATATGAATAAAAATACTTTCTATTATATTAAACAGCCAAACATTGGTAGCATTCTTTTAATCGCTCGATAATGCATAGCGTCAGGCATTGTTTGTATTTAGAATCTGCGAGTGCTTAGTCACATGCAAATGCAAATGAGGCTATTGCTTATCATCTAAAAACTATTGTAGATTTTGGCGGAAATATACATATTGAAGGACTGCGCCAGTGTTGAAATAAATAAATATAATACATTTTTTGAAACGCGACAATGAATAAAACAAACCTACAAATACATTATAAAACGAGTATTTTACAAAGGATATTATTGATGCGGGATCGGATGTTAATGTTGATACATTGGTCGGCTTTTTAAATTGTTCCATTAACTTTTTCACAATGGTATATAAAGTTCCTACTCACCAGATCTTGATAACAACGTTTTGTTTAACATGAAATACAGTACATTGCGTTGCGTTTCATGAGTCGCAACATCAAACGCATACATACACGTTCATTTATTAAGAAACAAAACAAATTATGGTTAATAAGCGCGGCTCTCAAATTGTATAATGTTAAAAGGACCATATTTGCACAGTCTTAAACACACCAATGAACACGTGTTTTCGATTAAAATTCAATTTGACTTTTAATTGATTGAATTTGCTGGCTTAAATTGAACCCTGCTTATTTATTTCAGTTGAATGGCTGTGGAATACTATTGGAAGTATAGATCTTGATGTATAACGCACAGTATACCCTGCTTGACAAGAGTCGTGCGGATGAACCAGAGCAGTGCAGGATGAACCGTTTGCAGGGAGGGTTTAATAATTTGTAACATAGTCGTTTATAATATTTTCGAACAGCTTTAATTTGTATAAGGGTTGAAAATACCGTGAAGGTTTTTATAGTTCGCTACATAGTTGTTCGTAATATCTTCGAACAGATTCGTTTTTTTTTAAGTTTAAAAATCCAACTGTTGATATTTACATCATTACATTTAAATGTTTTCTGATCAAATGCCAGCAATTAGCAACAGTATTGATTACTTATTTGATTGAGCCTTACTGACAATTGTGTTCAGAAAAAACAAATAGCCCGTGGTTGTTACTCTAATTATTTATAAAACGTTCCCAGTTAATCGAAATGATCTAAGTTTTCAATTTCATAACGCATTTCTCTTTTTGATCTTTGCGTTATACATTATTTGCTTATTGATCTGTGGCAGATTCACCCACTTTGCAACTGGTCTAATTATCACGGTTCATCAGTTATTAATACAGATCTGTCTCAGGTGAATGTAAGCAATCATTTAACGGGAAAAAAGGCCTCGGTTCGGATGATTTATATATTAAGTCGCTTTGAACAAAGTGACATCCATTTCCCTCATGCTTATTTGATTTTCGCTAACTTATATTCGTTAGGAACGATATTGCATAAATTCGCTGCGATAATGTAACGAGTATCAGTGTGTGTTTCGAATTGTTTTAAATATGTTTTTGTTGTAATAATTTTGAGATGAGATTAGGCAAACCCATTACCTTTTGAGATAAATTGTTGCTGGCAGACAACACTATAAAACAGGATTTTAGAGTTGTGTTTTATGTCTCAAAGTAACAATGCCAACGTTATGCTAAAGTGCATTGCATTTACCGTTCGATGTGGAAGAAATACGATTTTTGTTTGAATATAAGCTCTTTAATACTTGTGTTTTGTTTAAGTAAGTGCCAAATAAATATACAGATTCAAATGTTTTGCGGTGAACCGTACGTCATGTGCACTGCTCAACCGCGGACTTTTTCCATGTATACTTTGACAATCATGTTATTCTTTTTTTTATAATACACTATCTGGTATACCATGAAATAAGCAATGTTGTGATAGAATTAAGGAGACTATAAGGCTCCTCTAAACAGCTCTCTTTAAACATATTATAAGTGTAATTTGGTCTTGTAAAATTAAATAATTGATGTGTTGATGAGATCAATTGGCTGTATGACCGACAGTTCCTGTCGCCGAAAAGAGAATTGAATTTAAAGCATCGTGTGTTTAGATCAAATAATAATATATAACTACCATAAGCATTATTTGGTTGTTTTACGACAATACACGTTGATAAAGGGGCATTCATTTGCGCCGGTGTTCGACAACTTGCGGCATCGAAACACTTGTCATGTGGATGTATGTTTTTGTCTACGCCATTATCCTCTGAGACGTTGTAATTTATTTTCCAGTAGATTCGTTAACATCGGACGCAGTGTAACGTTAACATATGAATACTAGAAGACTTTTTAACTCTCATAAGACATCTTTAACTCATTTCACACTTGACAAGTTTCGTGTTCGTAATCTTGGAAACAATTAGTTGATTCAAGTTTGCAACGTTGATTTACGTGTGTAACGTCAATTTAAGTTGGTAATGTCATTTTACATTTGTAACGTAAATTTAAGTGTGTAACGTCAATTCAAGTTGTTTACGTCACTAAAGTTATGTCAACATGTCATTCTCATCGTATTCATTGTTAAGCATGTCTGTTATATAAAATTTGTTTATATGTTGTCTTCACTTTTGTAGTGGACGTACGAGAGCATGACATACTTGATAAATTAGCAGAAAGTGTATACATACATATGTGCCTGTGTCGTCTATTTAACAGAAAGATGCAAGAAATATTTCATACTGTTTGACACTTGTTGTAACTTGTTCACATCCCAGACAACGCAACACATTCCAAATTTCGTAAGACATCAACGTTCTCACTTTGATTTTCTGCCTCGCATATCTTAACATTATTAACTGAAAACAAGAAAACCTACGCACATATTAAACGTTATGCTGCTGCAACTTCATAATTAAGGTTACCCGAACAAACTTTCTGGTGCTGCTATGCATTAGATCGTGTTAGGCTGCTAATATTACAAACAGTTGTCAATAATATATTATGGCAATAACTCTGCTTATAAATTAAGGTCTCTAAAATCTAGTTGAAAACATTGATCAGTCATCGTAACGCAAACTGAGAAACCCAATTTCACGTTGGTAAAATTGTCTTAATTGGAAATCAGAAAACGAACGCAGATTATGGGTCTGCCAAAGGGCCTTTTAATGTCAATATGAGCCGAGGTTATGTCATCAGCAACATCAGCAACACATCACTCTATCGGATGGTTGTAAAACGGTATTGAAAAAGGACCGGATTGTCGTACAACGGTATTTAAATTGTCAGTATGGTCGTAAAACGGTATTTAAATTGCTCGGATGGTCGTAAAACGGCATTTGAATTGCCCGGATGGTCATTTGAACGTTATTATAATTAAGAGTAGTTTTCTTCTATTGAACACTGACTGTGAGATTGCATAGTCCCAACATAAACCGACTTATTACACGATGACAGTCCTCAACTCGTGAAGTTGTTTGAGACAAATGATTTTACACAGGCCTGATCAGGTGATAGGTATAGTGCGAGTAAATCCCGTGATCACGATCAACATCAAATATACATACACACTGTATAAGAGATAAGGAAAGGACGTTATTACATGGTGTTTTGTTTTTAAAGGCATATGCTTTTCAAGTAAAGTGCTTAAATTGGATGAATACGATGTGATTGTTCCCTTTGCAAAACGTCTTTTTTCATCTGCAAATGACACTTGATCAAATATCAAAATTCTTTAACAAAGGTAAGAACATAAAACGCATCGCAAAGCCAATGCGCTTTAGTACATTTTAGAGTTGCAAACACATATGTGTGCTATGTATTCAAGTTTGTTTGTTGTGTATGGGTTTTACATTACAGTACCATTCGAGTAACACACCACGTGTTTTATATTCAAATTAAAAGCTAATATAATTATTGGGACTAATGCGATATTAAAATTAACTGTGTTTACAGTATAATTCATGTGCGGGCAGAATAATTATATGGTAGACATGCTAGTCATTACACTTGTTTGTTAATTTGATCGATCGGGGGGAATTATTCGTGCATTCAATATATAAATGACATGATTTTATCGGTGAAACACTTTTTATTGCTAAATTATCTATGAAAAGATTTACAAACACTTTACTATTTTTACGATTTCAATTGATGATTAGCAATAAACGAACATATATTTATGTGTTTTTTTCCATATTTACAGGTATTGTTGTGCTTGCTTTAATATAATGCGGACGTTATTTTTTAATAAATGACTTTTTTAAATTGTTATTATGCCAATCTGCGAACAAGCCCTTTTAAGTTTTTACCAAATAAGACTAACGACACAACGTGCACTTTTACAATATATAATATTGGGGCTTACCAACTATAGGAAGACACACATTTGAACTTAATAAAGACCTTCTGTGAATTGTTTGCTATATCAATCTTAGATATTTATATGGCTCGTATGTGTACATCCAGTTTTCTAAAGAAGCTTTCTGACTCCACGAATCATGTGGCACGAACATTGCTCTAAATGTCATTCCACAAATCTTTATATCTTTCCTTCAAGCAGAGACCTTGTAACATGTTAATGCTCTTTCGCATTAACTGTATCGCTCTGATTGTCGTAGACTAGTATTTAAATGTCGTAAACTGGTATTTGAATTGTCATTATTTGTCATTTCCTTATAATGCACACGGCCAATAGGGATCATTAGTGTCGTGTTCTGAGAAAACTGGGCATAATGCTTGTGCGTAAAGTGTCATCCCAAATTAGTCTGTGCAGTTCGCACAGGCTTATCAGGGACGACAATTTCCGCTTTTATGGAATTTTTCGTAAAAAGGATGTCTCTTCTTTGCGAAAATCCAGTTTAGGCGGAAAGTGATGATGAGAAGGATCGAGAGAAAACATATGATTGGCATGCTATCTTACGAATATTATCAAAATTTTGCAGATGATTATCAGTGTTATCTTCCACATTGAAAGGGATCAACGAAAGCATAATGAAGGTGTACGAAAAATTAACATGTTTATAGAGTAAAGTCATTTTGTATTTTGTTATCCTGTATGTCAGGGGTTCAAGGTGCGTCTATAGTTTAAATTTTGCAGTGATGACAATCTGATTCCATCATTAATTATTTGTGCTGCTTCTTTCTTTATCATTTCTAGTTCGTTTTCTTCTTGGGAAGTAAAAATGGACCAAGACAACGTCGGAATATTGAATACTGGGATTGAAAAAATTTTGAAAGGACTTTCGGTTGTATGGAAACAATATGGTCATTTTAGGAACATGACTTATACATTTAAACCGAGAAGTAAATATGGGTTTACGCCATACATTTGACTATTACTAAGGAAAAGAGGAGGATGAATTGGCGGGTTATACTTTCTTGAAATTCTGATTCGGAGTTCGAAGAATCTTCAACATCAATTGGTTTTGATAATTATGTATAGCACAGAATCGTCTGCAAAACAGGCGAATTGGTGAATCAATCTCTCGAACTATAGCATGAATGTATGCAAGAAATAGGACAGTAACCAGTAACCTTGGGGAATACCTGCACCATACGCAATAGGTCTTATTTGAAACCAAAGATTTCGACACACTGAATTATCTAGTTCATATAGTCAGATAACCAAGATAGTAATGTGCCTAAAAATCCACTAAGACGATATCAAAGAATTAATCGATTGTGCCACACCCTCATAATGTTTCAAAATGACACACAAACAAACTGCCCTTACTTCAGTGCCTGCATAAATAGCCTTGCAAATAGAATGCCATATTGCTGCTACTAATTGATTGAAAGTAGCGTCATTTGGAATTGGAATTGGAACTTCAAAGCAGATTTGAAGGATGTTATGACATTTTTGGTTATAGCCGTATGATGATTAAGATATATTTATGTTATATTCTTTCTTTTCTTATGGTGATGGGTTACGGTTTAACAAGGTTATTAACCAGACGGAAAATGGAATTTCTTTAAACGCATGACGCTGATCACACATGTTCGATACAAATTACAACTTAATGTAAGAAACTGCTTAAGTCATCTAAAGTCTACTGCTTTATTTATTCTGTGACAAATTTATTAGTTATTATACATCCGAGAAATAACGAGAAAACATATATGTATTACCAACAATAAGCACTTAAGGAGATTTAAATACCGCCTATAAAATACAGGACAACATTACTTACACAACGAAGTGTAATATATAATAATAAGGAAACTCATAAAGCATCAACAGGAGATGTATTCTGTTAACAACCGCTGTTTTTTTTAAGGATAGTGATTAACTGCCTACACATTAGATGACACTGCATACATAGCGACATAACACATACAGAATGATGAAAGTTGGGGAGACTGCTATTGGACGGTCATTGCACAGCATTGTAGGTTTAAACTGGTTTGATGGCAAGCAAAACCTCGTTAACACTTTAATAGATCAAACAGTTTTAGAAGAAGTAGGATATGATTTAAAGTTTTAAATAAACTTACTGTTTCTTAAATATATCCCAGCTTATAGACATGTGCTATGAAATATAACAAAGTATTGCTCTTTGACAGATATGTTTTTGCACAGTATAAGCAACGATTTGGGAACCCCATTAAACATTTTCATATGTACAAAACCGCTCGAAAACAAAATGAATCATATTCATCTTATTTTCTAAGTATTGCTATCAGTCTTAACTAAAGTGATAATTGTGTTAAATGATTGTTGCTATTCCTATTCTTTACTCAACTAAGCAGAAGTTTCAAAATAAAGCGACATGTAATCCATGCTTCTTGATCATTTAATTGGCAAACCATGTTCGTGCATGTGTAACATATATTTACGATTAACTATTGTTTTAACAACACATTTACTACATTTTTGATTTGATAAAAAATGCCCTTTGATTTTGAGCGTGTCAAGCGGTGATCTGCTTTCCTTGTTAAATCATGATAACGAGAGGATATGTCGGATGAAAAGACGATACGAACATCTAATGATGTGCCCCGATTTAAGATATTGCCATCAATGTTCATGTCATTCATCAGCGTCGATCGCAAGGATATGTTGTGAACCAACGAGCAGTATTTTTCTATATAAACACGTTTAAAATAAACTATTTAAACATAGATCAACTATAAAAATATGTTGCACACTAAGGAAAACAATATTCCTACGTTAATGTAACCAGTGTGTTTGGCTTCACAATAACCGTTCCAATGTTGTTACCCCAGATTTAATAATGCTATTATGTTTTATGATGTTGTGTTTGTATAGTCTTTGCTTTTAACGGCTATTTGTCATTTGTCTTGAATGAAATACCATGTATAAGACTATATAAGACTTTACTCATTTTAACATTACCAGCGATATTGTAATTATATTAATATTCATTTTTGCTTTGCTGACATCATGCACTTATCGGTATTTGTGCGTGCAATACGCAGCTAAATAATGATTTAGACTCTAATATGCGTTTCCATTAGAGTTGCACTTTTCATTATTGTGAATGACTTACTACGGACAATCCACGACCGAATGTCACGGTAAATTTCAAAGAGAAAATAGTATATATAAAATACTGTAAGAACCTTTTTGGGCAAAAAATTGGTATCCGTTAAAATATATATCTCATGCACGAATATGTTCTAACAACAGATTGGAAACACGACCTTATGTCATGCAATGCATGTTAGTCCGCTAAATTTAGTATTAATACAGTGTTTATCTTTGTTATATGTGAATTATATATTAGATAACAATCATTCCAATCAATGTAAGAACCCCATGGTTATTTGAAAGACTTTGTGCACAAATTGTAGCTACAAATTGGGTCAAGAAATAGCAATCATGATAATGTATCCACTTCAAAAATCATTTGGTCGTGATATGCTTGTGTGACCTAATACGGCAATGCTTGAACAATAACGACAACAGGTTTTACAAAAAAAACTACTTCGATATCATGCCATTTGTTTAAAAAAAAATGCTTTTTTTATAGAATTAAAACACTTGTTGACGAAACAAGTATCTCAAACAAATGACGAGTTAGTCGATGAATTATATTATTTCTTTAGCACAAATTATGTGTCCACATGTTTTTGTATATCTGTGTTATTCTGATTTCTGTCGGGATGGTTTTCCAGACTGTATAAGGAAACGTCCCCATATAGCCATTCTCATAAATCATGGCGATATTAAGAAGTAAAAGTGGATTCCCACCGAACAAACATATGGCGAGAGTTAATCTTTCAAAGTTTTTCCTATGGGAAAATACATTTAGTTAAGAACTATAACCTCTTGACATTTTGACTTGCAAACGTGTTCTTGATAATTTTACAGAACTATACATACTCCCGGATCGCATGAGCGAACCGTGAAGGCAACACACCTTTTTCTGGTCATGTCATTTTCCGCAAGGTCATGTCATGAAAAACAAAAATATATATTATAAAGTAATAAATTAATCGAATCAAACAATTCGATTATCACGCCTGTTTCTAAATAAATCCAAAACATGCGAATCTAAAGATAATTATAGTTTATAGTAAAAATTCAGCTTATCATCACTCCATGTTATTGAAGCATTGACTTGTCTTTCACGAATGAATGGAGGTTTTGATGAAGCAAACAAAGTTATACAACAGATAACACACCGTATGCATTTCCTGAGATATGTTATTATGTAGTCAAAATCAGAATCGTCATTCATCGAAATGAAAAAAAGAGTTAACTAATAACAACTCCTACAGAAGCACATTACAATCGCATTCAATATATAGCGCCACACCGCAGTACAGCGCCCAATTAGAACCTCAGTGTACTATTCCATATTCATGCGTTGACCATATTCACATGAGTAAGTTCTAATTCACATCTTAGGAATCATGCACAAATATGTACCCATAAAAATAACTTTACTCGAAATAGTCGATGCATTATTGTCGTTGGGAAAAGCTTTTGAAAGTTGTGTGTGTGTGTGTGAGTTATCATTCCATGTTTAGTTGAATGTCGTCTACTATCGGATTGGACATACAGTGTATATGTAATTTAATAAATGCATACTAACATACATTACCAAAAGAGAAATACTCGTTGCCATGAAGACGTCCTTAACGGTAAACAATTAGGTGACCACCTTAGAAAAGCCAATTCAAAGCACGTGCTGTTTACACCGATGTAATGGCTTGCCAAGTCTGTCACTGTCCTCAACGTCGCTGTTGTTACAGTTACACACATAATCTGTTATGGTAATATTGTTGCGGTTCATCGCATTTTCTTCGAATGACCGACGCAATCAAGTAACGTTTCCATTTTCACATTCAAGAAGTTTATTTAGCACAATGTTCTCACGAACAACTGACATGTATTTAATAGGTAACGTTTCGTCTAGAATTTGTTTAAATACGGTAATTGGTAGCGTTCATTCGCAACCGAGTAAGACGTATAATTAGGTTATTTGGCTCTTTGCAAGTGCTTTATTCTATGGGACTGTAATATTAATACTGTGTTTTATTTAAAACAGGTTCGCCAGATATGTCGTATTTAAAGATCTTACACTAGAATCTGACAGTAATTCGATCAATTTAGTATCCGAGCACACTTGTGACAGGAATTACATACGAATTACATTCACAACAGTCCACTGTTTCCCAAACTCGATCGTTGAGACTCAAAATTGATCACTATGACCCAACAGCTACCACTGTGAACACAATGTGGTCACAATCTGTTTATATATATATAGGGCTATTAAGAATATTCAAATGAGTAATTTAAAAAAGTATACACGTTTTTATAAAAATATACAAGTGACATGCAATATTCCTGACATTTGGTCTTCATAAAATATGTTAAAGTGCATGCCCGTGCATTTGCTGTAGTAATTAAACGACATACTTGTACTAACATTACAGAATGTACTTTTATCTTTGATGTTTTTGTAGTATTTGATAAATTCCTTATAAAGTGTAAAGAATATCGACGCTAACTGTGAATACTGACCTAAAATGAGGCAAACATTATTAAATAAACTTCATCATATCCACCGTCAAACAATGAATGTGAACCGTGTTAGAATACGACTACATAACTCATGAATAAGTATTACCATATATAACTAATATATACGCCATAAAATGCTCGTAAATAGATTTATGAAATTTAAATCTATGATTTACGAAACTCCAAAAACTCATTGTCATAAGAGAAAAGGCAGTGAAATGTGAGCCTCGTTCTTGGAAAAACGGGCTTAATGTATGTGCTGTATGCATATGTGATGGCACTGAACGCGCATGCATTAGCCCAGTTTTCCCAGAACGAGTCTCATTTAAACGTTCGAAATAAAATTCATCATGTTTTCACTATAACGTCATGTTAATGCGCAAAATGCTTTTAAAATAATTAAAAATTCATGGTGAATTATTTAAAAGAGATTTTAACGCTGTAATCCTAACACTGCAGTGACAAATGGGCATTTGATTTCAGTTTAAAATATTGCAAATGTTCATATAAATAACACTTAAATATAATTCAATATTAATGATTGATAGGTGAATTGTTTGCAATTCTGTCATAGCATTGTTGCATCAGTACCGCCTGTTTTCTTTTCGTACAACGTTGTCATATGAACGAAATATTGTTCACATACATAAACGTGATTAAAACACGCACTAATTTAACGCCATGACCAATCCTTGGAAACCGCTCGAATGTCTTTTTTCGTGTGTCATTTTCGTTTTTGAATTTACGATTCCTCAGGTATTCATATAGTAGCTTTTCCTATGTAAATAACCAATTATCAAGACTTATTAACCGTGGTTCGACTGAAATATTAACGCGAGTTTTGTAATAACATCAATCATCACACCTTGATAAATGAACCGATTAAAATGGAATTTAACCGCCATTACCGTATTTTAGGTTATGATCGTGGTATTGTATTTAGCCGCCATACATCATTCTATCCGAATATTATTTGAACTGTTGAGTTTGAACAAAGCACACAATGATATTTAATGTCGTGATTAATAACTTTGCATTGAGATATCAATTATCCAAATGAATGGGTTTGTATGTAAATGTTACGTTATGTTTTGTTTTAGTCTTTACATACTATGCATTATTTAAAAGCAATTATCTTATTTAATTCATTCGCACTATTATAGTTTTTACAAAAGGCTTATGTCAGGATGATAAATGTTCATGAACACATTTAATAGTCACTACAATATTTCTGGCATATGCTTAAATAATGTTGTCATATGTTTTTGTCAAATGCACTTTATTTGCCTATATGCATAATAAATTTCCACGGCGAGCATGAATGCAGTAACAATTCAATACGGTACACGCATATCTTTTGACAATAATGCATGCTAACGCTATAACAATTGCTAACATACAATCTTAATATTAAGGAGGTCATATCAAAAAGACTTCTGAAGTTCCCAGGCACTTTTTTTGAATGTTTTATAAAACGGGTTTCTCAAATAACTTCACAGGCTGGTTTACATCGTTATTGTAGACAATGAGTTGTTGGGGTTACCATCTTACGTTAACGAAGAAAAAATAAAACGTTGATTCGTAGACAATTTTGTTATATACTTTTAAGAACATTTACAAGTTCATATAAAAAGAACAGTTTTCAATTACCTAAAATTAATATCATTGTTATTATACACATAGAACATGTTAGGAAGGTAGATATATATCATAAACAGACTCCACCAATGTCCACGAACATTAGAGCATGTATGGTAAATGTTTTTTTGCATAAATGCAAATGCTTGATCGTACACTTTAAATTTGTTGAGGTTAACATTCTACGATATTACAAAGATAAATATACAGTTGTATTTCAAGACAGACCTGTTTTTAACAATCAAAACTTAAACTACTATCAAAATTGTTGTATAACAGATGTATATTATTTAATATCTAATGCGTGATATTACAAAAACAAAAAATGAACGATTAGAAGGACCTTCATTATATTTATCAATGTATATGTAGCTAGGATTTTTGGAGCCGTTGACTGTATAAATCTTTTGTTGTTTTAAAAACCCATGCATGTAATACTTCCCATTTTGAACTATCAATTTAAAAAAGATATTCCACTTTGCTTGACAGGTAGGTGTTTCAATGTTGAGTATTAAACTATTATATATGCAAGTGTTATGTTTAGTGTTACACAATATAGGATTAATATATCCAGGAATAATAGGAAAACAACAATGTTATTAGTAGATGTGATGTCCTTGAGTTTAAGCGAACATAAGTATTTTTTAATAGAATGTATCATTCCTTCAAATTGTAGTAAATTTAGACTAACACCAAGTTTGTGTTCGAAATCCATCCTAGATTTTAATGTTCACTTGTAGTTCATTATGTCTTTTTCAAATCTCATTACTTTGTTATACCAACTTTGAACATAAAATGGTCGCTGTCCGATAAAAAAAAAACGCATGATTAAGGAAAAGTGGTAGTTTTTGGAATTGGAAGATATTGTATATTAGTAAAAGCTCAATAAAATATGCAAATTATTTAAACAAATCTTTTTAAAATGGTTTAAACAACTGCATTGTACATTTTCAATATAACACTTCCCATAGTTAACAATTTTATCTAGTTAATGTATGTTTGTCTAAATACATCAAACCGATTTGTTACAAGAGTCCAAAACTAGTCTATGTAAATGTATTTTTTATTTACTGTTTAATATACGGACAGGCATGGAATAAGACCCATTTTAAATTACGCGGGTCATTTATCTTAAACTACTTTTTAATCACGAGCCAGAATGAACATTGCTTGTTATTTCACAAATGCATGTATCCAGCTAAAACGTTCTGCTTTGGCCATATGTAAATGCTTTTCTTCATCAACTTTATCGGTCTGATGAAATGTCATAAAATGGTATTTGAATGTCGCAAAAAGGTATTTGAATTTTCTTTTTGCGTCTTTTACCGATAATTAACACGCCCGCAATGGGATCAGTAGACACAATTTAGAGCAACTGATTAAACTGGGCACAATCTCAATTATTACAACGTGTTTTTAAAAGTAATTATACTACTATAGCAAAAAGCAATTTTATTAATTGTTCAGCACGTTCTGAGCACGACATTTTAAAATTACAAATGCATTTGCGAATTTAGATATGTATATATGTGCACTTAGAGGTTGATTTAAATATTTACACGGTTTTCTAGTTTCTTATTGTGATCTCGGGGCATTAGTGTTATCAATGTATTTATAAAGTCTTGTAATTAGGTGTTTAATTATAACTTTAGGAATAATACACTTATCACATAAGAATTATCAGGATATAAATTCGTGTTAACATCCGCTAGTCTTTACTTTAAGGCAAACGAATAATCGTTTAACAATACTTTACAAGCATACACAGTGAATTCAACGTAAAAACGGCGTGTAACGGTCGATGCAAACACTGACGTGCTAAAATCGAGCGCAAGGCGCGCAAAACTTATACTTTGCAAACAATAAATAACATAAACATTCATGGAAGTCAATGTAAAGTAATATTAGAACAAACATTTAATCGTGTATATCGTTTATAGCGTCAAACCTCGGAACTCAATGCCACCATTCGGTTTTTGTCTTATGCGCTGTAAATAAGCAATTTGAGAGTTACATGTGAAAAGTATAGTACACAAACACAATGTATCAATACGTGATATAACATGTTCGGTGTTTCTAACTCACGAATCTATTTCGGGATGCCCGAGACTGTTCATAAATACCACCATCACATGCTACTTAACATGTCAAATGATATATATACCTCATATCATTTATCAAATTGTGTCCGCAATACTTTTTTTATAACTATAAACTACAGTGTATAACATAAATCACAATATACGAGTTATCATACACATGTCTGCTCAGGCCAAACATGCGAGCTTATTAATATCACAATGGTTACAACACGTTTGGTATAAACACTGTTCATTACCTTATATTTGAATAATTGGTTGTTGTGTGTCAGGGGGGGGGGTCACTTAACATTCCGTTTACTTGTTCAAGAGGTGTATTTGCTTTTTGTAATCACATTTGGAATATACAAAAACGTCAATCGACACAATAGATCTGCCAATGTATTGTTTCAACAATTTTGACAAAGGAAATCGAACACGCTCAGTTATTTCATTATTCTAAACAATAATCGTTTTCAAAAAGTAAATGGTAATTATTAAATAAAAACCGAAGTTATTTGCCTAAACCTTTTAAAGTAGTTTAGGTATTGTGTTTAGTCATATTTCAGACTAAGCCAATACGTGCGTTATTGACTGTCTTCACAGGTTAGGAAGTACTGTTTAGAACTAGGTTCATGTAACTATTCACGTTCAAACTCAACATAAATAACTATTTGTCAAATCAACAATTTTAGTGATTTCAAATATTCATTTCCTTTTGAGGCGTTTTATTTACATTATAGGAGCGGATTCATGCATTTATTCATGCATTTAAATTGTTTTGGCGTGCAATAGAGCCACTTTGAAATATCATATGTTTAGATCAAATATTTCGTTATTTAACGGAAGTACATTGTAATTAAGGTGCTAGAGATGTGTTTGAGACTTCTATGAACGAATTCCAGAATTACTATACCAATAAATATTTTCTTGTAGAGCGCGAGAATAAATGTTTTTTTTTACAAACTGTCAAATCGGTCAAGTCAAGCATTGGAGATGTAATCAAGTTGTTACACATACCAAACCTTACATTCAGCCAAGAAAGAATAACAAAACACACCATTGAACATGCACGTTTACATAACTACCTCGCAATATACATTTGTAATAAAGAAATACCGAAAAATATAAATTTGATTTAATTGCAATATAATTAATCACGGGATAAAACACTGGTACAAAATATATTTGGATCCAATCAATGCATGTTTGATGGTTTTGGTAATAATAACAATACAATAATGGTCAGACGATGACTGAAACTGAAGTATTTGCCTGTTTGCCGTTACTCCTAATGCTTGACTGTTCAGATCAATACGATTGCATATTTTCCAATTTAGCATAGCTCATTTGATAATACTAATAATTTTATATTGACATAATAGGACTTGAGCAATCAATTTAATGCAATTATTGACACTCATTAATAGGAGCACACATTTTATGAAACATAATGTGCGTTATCCGTAGCCATAGTATCGCCAGCAATCAAGCTTTGATATATGTGTATGCTAAGACCGGTGCTAATATTGCGCAATCGGCTTGTTCAACGCATAGAATAAAACTTTATAATCATCGACACAGTGTAAATCCTTACAATTTAGTCGATTCGGATCGCTACAAAATCACAAGCATACTTTCATACATTACACATTTTGTTTAAAACAAAGAAAAGCATCATGCAGCTCAAATAAATGATTTATATCGGACAGTGGGCACTTGGCAATGGTAGACACAGTTGTACAAGTATGTTATATGTGGTAATTGTGAATCGTTTGTTTTGATATTGCCTTTTGTCCAGGTGGGGCAGTTATTTGTTTGTGGATCAAAATGTTAATCAGATACGTTAGTGTTTTCTGACCGATTTTTACATGGCGATGCGCACACAATTCAAAAGACGCCTTAATTTAAAAGACCGTATTTGGTTACGAGTTTGATGGGCATTACTCACACTATTTGAGAAAACGTTTAGATTGGGTTGATAAATTATATACAATCTTGTTATTACCAGTGTTATCATTTAATTTTGTTTATTTCTTGGAATACTGGTATGATAATATGTTTTATCTGTACACACAATCGTGGTATTGTTAAATAAGTCGATGTTGTCAGTTATGTATGTGTTTAGGTAAACATTGTTTTATCAAATTATACGATTGAGAGTTTATTTGCCTTCTGTACGCAAGCGTTATGGATGCCAGTTATTGCCTGTAAATATTTTATGAACACGCGTACGTCAAAACTATATGTTTCTCAGTTGAATTGATTATTGTGATAAATATTGAATAAGTGTTAAGTAGCCAACCCGTCCCTTTCTAGACGTGTCAATTCCCCAGAGTTTTGATCAAAAATGATTTTACTTTTATCGCCAACCGCTTGACTGGATTGCCTGATTAAATAATCTGTACGTAGTCCCTTATTGACATGACTCCCCGATACATTGTCCAAACAACAGTGCTATAAAAGAGACGATATTGGTACCGATGCGAACTAGCCAATACACAATAACGCCTCTCTATTCCGCGTTGTCAATTTCATTGGCTCGTGCAGTGACACCGAACAGCCACGTGATGAAGTGACATCCGCTGTACATTTACTTCTGTGTTACTTTCATTTGGATTAGAGAACAGACGAACATTTGGAAGAGGACGTTGTTGTGTTTGATGCGTCATGAATTCTTGGATAATACTTCGCTTTGCATCTTTTCTCTCCTGCATGTAAGTTAATAACTTATATAAAGTGCTTAAATATTACATGTTTACTTATAATTGTTTCAAATGCATTTAAACAGTTAATATCATAAATATTTAACACGTTTACACTGTATTTTTAATATATGTTTGCGCAATTATAAAAATTATAGGACGTTTTTAGATTCATCAAATAAATATAGTTTTTATATTGCGTGAAAACCTGTGCAAAAACATTAAAAAATATAAGACCAGTAAACAGACATACTTTCAATTTCAAGCATTACTCATGTAAAATGTACACATATTTCTGCTTCCACCAAAAGTATACAAATTCAATGCTGATATCTAGGTTCGACCAATTATTTCCGAGTACTTATTTCAAATATACTTTTCATAAAGACTAATGATTTAAACATAAATTCAGTATCTTATACACTTCTTTTGTATGCAATAATAAGGAAGGCACACGTTTTCTAAATAAAGGTGTGTGTCCTTTATTTTATTATACACGTTAGGTTAGTGCAGTCAGCTAAGAGTTTTGAGTTTAAATAATACTGAAATAGAATAATTAAAAATATTTAACACATTTGTTCAACAGGATTAGATATTAATCTTTTACATTCGGACTTAAAAATAGTGTTTTGGACTAGGATTTATATTATCTGATTCTTTTCTTATGAAGTTTATCAAGGAAAAAAAAGTTTCGTGTTTATTTATTTTTTAAGAGCATACAGATACTCTTACTGAATACTTTGAATATAAGTAGAAATGTACGATACAGAAGCAGCAATAAACACTGTGTTTATGTCGCATGGTTTTATAACAAATACTTTAAAAACAGAACAACATTTTACCGCGTCCAATTTTTTGTTTCCTGCAAAACGACACTATATAATACTCAGATGCAATTAACAACGCGACGATATAAAACAACTTTTGGTTTGCTATTAAATATCAACATCAGTAATGTTCTTTGAAAACCAATCTGATACTTAAATAATTAACAATTAAATAACGTAAATAACAAACACATCATAGTAACGTCTTAAATAGTAATAGTAAAAGTATCGGAAAAAAAGTCATAATATCTTGGGTTTGTTTATAGGTATTATTGTTATTGTGCAAAGACATATAGAAAATAGAACAGTCTTGGCTTGGATATTCCAGTAAACATCATACACAGTTGTGGTGAATACATACTGTAAAGTAATTATAATTCGCGGGAAATTCATTTTCATTGATTTCGTGGGTTAACCGGTTCATGAATTTAAAACAATCACATCGGAAAATGACCGATGCAAATTCCTCATTTTTTCCAAAATCAGAAATCTTCGAATTTAGGGGTACATGAGAAAAGTCAATGTTTGGATAAAGACCAAGAAAGTTCATGCCGATGAACATGTATGAGTTATAGTATATTGTGCGATACGAGCTACCAAAGCACGACTTTGCATACTGATAAGAGGACATTTTATTGTCCCGATATTTGCAATTTTCTCAAACAGGCATTTAAAAGTTATATTAATTTGATGAAATATCAAAAGCCATTTTTGAACCAACTATTTTGGAATAAATAGAACACGAATTGAGTTTTGGGTTTGTTAATTTGTTTGCATTCTCATTTGAGCGAAGCGCTTTCGAAGTAATATATTTGACAAGTACATTATTTTCTTGAAGATTGAAACCTTGTAATTTTAACTTCTAATGAGCTGTAGAACTTGTTCCTGAAAATAAGATGGACATAATCCCCAGTTCAAAATAGAGTTTTGCTAAGAAGCATGTTTTTAATTACTACATGATCTATGGAGTTCAATGACCTCAGTTAATTGGCCGTTATTAATACTCTATCTAAACTGTTATATTGATAGTCTCCTGTCGCCTGACAGAAGTTTATAAGGTAATATAAAAATAATTCCGATAATTGGTGTGTGTGGTTTGGGCGTTATGACGTTAACATAAAGACTAAGAAAGCATAGGTTTAAACTCACTCGCGGCTCGCAATGGCATGAACTGTTGCCTATTAAGTAGCTAGTTTAATCTAGCGATACCGGTTGACCTTTTTTACAAGTTCCCTGGTAAAATATAAGGAAATAAGGAGTTTATTACTTCTTAGGAAAAAAATCTCGTATGTCGAAACTCACAGGCCAATTACTGTGAGAGATAAAACTATAATACACACTCACACTACTAAACATTTCGGAGATTTACCAGTTGAGTATTCCAAATAAAATGGCAACGGTTATAAAATCGACAATTTAAATGTAAGTCAGCACATAAACTGCATCATCTTTTACAGAAAACCAAGTATTCTTATCCAGTACAATGTCTAAAATAATGCGCACACTAAACTGCACGAATGCATGCACGATATGCACTGTGCAAGGTTTATCTATGTTTTTATTACAAAAAACTCAAACAATATGCATACCATTTTCCATAAGCATATTGACATATGTTAACCTTAATATACATGTTTGTGGTCGGGTTATATTAAAACACAGCTTTTGTACGTAAATGTATTCTGTTAATTCGCCAATAATAAAACACCGATTCAAACATTAAAAGTCATACTTTTCCGTGATATAAAAAATGAGCATAGTATAATTTGGCAATTGTTTTAGTATTTTGTAACGCATTTCGTTTAAAATTTTAGAATTGAAATTTTCTATTGCCAAACAAGTAAAACAATACTAGGCGTGTTCATTTCTTTCGACATAAAACGTTTTACGTTACTTAGTCTTCACTTGCTACTAAAAGTGGCCCAATGACTGTTTACAGAGATATACAGTAACAGGAGGACATGAGTAATACAGAAACGATTTTCATTCTAGTTTGAAATATGACACTGACGAAATGCAAAAATAAATTTGTTAACGATAATATTTGCAAATAAAAACCGGTTGGTCTTTTTTTACACTTTCCAAAATAAGTTTAATGTTATTTGTTTCTGTTACCTATTATTCTATTATTGTTTGGTCACACAAATATGCAAACGTTATGATACAAGTAATGTACTTGTTAATACCTTTTGTTGTGTAAAAAAATGTATTACTTGGTGCGGTGAAACAAACCGTCCAATAGACATTTATGTAATCTTGTTTTTCATGAAACGTGTGTATAACAAAACATCTTTGCAGCAGTCATTTGATAAACATTCGATTACATTAATATTGAATTGCATATCAATAACGCAATGGCGTCACTTTTTATTTATATAATTCACATTTCATTTACTCATCGGAAGCAACTGTTTTATTCGTATTGGTCCTGGATGCGACATAATTAAGAAAAGAAAACGCAAGTTTATTAAGAACAACCTTATTATGTTTTAATATTCCCACAAACACCTGTTAAAGTGATAACATTTCATAATCAGATATTCGCAGCAACCATTTTTGTGAACAGTGAAAACAATTCATTGCACATAGACAGCAACCCTTAGTTGTGGAGCCCTCTGAACGTGCTATAATGTACGGTATTATATAAAAACTAGAAAGACCACTGAGGGCCTTCCCGTGTTATAGTGACCTTGACCTTTCACTCAGTCTGCAAACGTTAAAAGACCTCAATCTTCAGCTTCGGTCCGATCACAGTTTTAAGACAGACCGTCAGTGGTCTCCCTGTATTTTAAGTTAATTTCCTCCCTTTTAAATGTGGTTTCACATATTTAACATTTTTTTATATGTTATTTATAATATTGATTGCAACACTATTATAACTATTGTCTTATGTTGCAACTATTATAAATAAATAGTTGTAACGAAATAAATTAATATAATAACGTATATAACATTTATTTAACAATGAATTTTTAGGTCGGCCTTCCCACACATTTTGGCAAGGTAATCATGTTGATCCTTATGACTAATTTAATGTACTGATAGTACTTCTATCAGATTTATTGCAGAATTAGTTACTCTGATGCATATTATTTAGCCTGGACCTATAAGATAAAGTAAATACGAGTTAAAACGATCATTTGCGTTTTGTTCTATATTACAACCTTGTTCTGGCTGGGCTACATATTACAACCATTTTCAAGGTACATAAGAACCAGGGCACAAAACGATCCTATCACAATATTTAGCCAGGTTTATTTTCTTTAATCATCCATACAAAATATGTGTGCTTCTAAAATGTAAGACCTAAATTCTACTTTAAAGCGGATAGTATTGAGAAACTTCATACCTTATTATTTGAATAAACGACAACAATGTCTCACCAAAGATGGTATTTTATCTTTTATCGTTAATATTCGCTGGTAATATGCTCGATAAACATCTACAGTAAATAAAACACAGTTTATGACTAAAATACCGTGCGAAGTATTGCGATTAAATACTAAAATATTATTAAAATTTAAAATGACATATGAAATAATTGAATTGCATTGTTTTAGCTCATGCCATTTATTAATACAATACAAACTTTCATTACCTGCCAAATGTCTTCATATTTTTGTTATCTTCTGAGAACTGTTTTCACGACTATTGACATGTTTTATGAATACTATTATACCGGATTATAAAATTATATGTGTTAACTCAAATAGTTCTGAAATAGTATTATGCATAATCATGATGGCAAAAGGATTAATACAAATCTTCAGTAATTAAAAATTAATTAAATACCGTATGAAGTATTAGGATTCAATAATGAAATGTTATTAAAATTTAAAAAAGCAGGTACATGCGAAATAATTGAATTACATGGTTTGTGTTACCTCTTGCTATTTATTTATAATTGTGTATATTGTAGAACTCAAACTTTACTTGAAGATTTCGTCTTTGTTGCTTTTGTGTTGTTGTCTTAGACCGTTTAATGTATTGATGTGTTATTAAACAACTTATGACATTTAATACTGATCAAATGTTCATGCTTTTATATATGTTATGATGTTTTGAACATGTATACTCATGGACTGTATGTCTATTGTATCTTGAATAAACCTATTTACATTATATGACTTAACGCTAATACGTTTTGTATATTATAATTTATAGTTATCATACTTTTCGTTGTGTGTGTATACCAAACTTTTATGGTACATAACACCATGTAGTTGTTTCAGTTTCACGTTCTAATTGTGCTTTTGCTGAAAATGTTCCAATACCGTATACTCGAATAAATCGGAAAGCGGCAGAATATTGAATGTCTAAACAGTAGTTATTAAACAATTGAAACAAATGGTATTGTAGCTATCAAACACTCATACTTATAAGTCAGAACATGTTTTATAAACAGTTATAAGCAATATAGTAGTAGTAGTTGTTGTGTTGATAGTTTTTTTATTAAATTTTGTTTACATAAATTAACCATTTCATTCGTGTATTTTTCAGAGCGGGTGTTGTCAGTTATCATCCCTTCTTCTTCCCGCGATATCAACCTGACAACTATGTCTCCGTTCGCAAATCACAAACAAGTAAAACACCGTTTGAGTATAAGAGGCGATGGCCCTCAGGGTTTGATAGACTCTCCATGGGCTTCATAAAGCGAGACAACGATGAAACCACCGACTCCAACGGGGATTTGTTCGATAATGACATGTACGACAGGCTGTTGGGGGATATACAAGACAGCACAGCACATGAGAACACACCACAATTCAGTAAACGTTATTTTGACAGACTTTCGTCGGGATTTATTCGCAAGAAACGTTCGGCTGCCCCGGACTCTATATCGTCTGTTGTTAATAGTTCACCCAATCAACACCTTAACGTTCAGACAAATGAAGATCAAACAAAACCCATGGAACATCCGAACAGTGATGTAAAGGGGGACTCTGTTAGGAACATGACAAGTCACGAACAAGGTAAGGACGACGAAGGCAGTGATAACGACAAGCGAGGTTTTGACAGACTGAATGCTGGCTTTGTAAAGCGCCCATTCGACAGGCTAAACTCTGGGTTTGTAAAGCGCCCATTCGACAGGCTAAACTCTGGGATTGTAAAGCGCCCATTCGATAGGCTAAACTCCGGTTTTGTGAAACGTCCATTCGACAGGCTAAACTCTGGATTTGTAAAACGCCCGTTTGATAGACTAACATCCGGATTTGTTAAACGTCCTTCTGATAGCGAAATAGATGAGCCAGTTCGGATGAATGTAGATGAGGAAAAACGTGGTTTTGACAGGTTAAACTATGGCTTCGTTAAACGACCATTCGACAGACTTAATTCTGGATTTGTCAAAAAGGACGCCGAAAACTTTGAAAACTTTGATAACGACGATGTGATCAATGAGAAAAGGTACTTTGACCGATTGAATATGGGATTTATAAAACGCAATGACATGGTGTCAGGAACTGATGCAGCTTCCCGAGTTGATGATAAACGAGGCTTTGACAGGTTAAACAGCGGGTTCGTCAAGAAAGGTGACATGCTTGAAGATACGGGAGATTTCAGCGGTTTTGACGTGGAAAACAAACGATATTTTGACCGTTTAACCAATGGGTTTGTTAAGAAGAACGACGATGCAAGTATCGAGAGCGATGAATACGAAACCGATGTAGAAAAGCGTCGATTCGACAGGATATCAAGTGGCTTCATAAAACGTTCGCTAGACAACACAAGCAGTTCAGACGACCACAAAGAAGACAAACAAAACTTCGAAAGATTGAATTCAGGCTTCATTAAATGAAACGAAGCATCGCACTTGGTTGAACAGGAATGCGCTGACAATAATCACCGTATATAACCTATTGTGCATTTAAGACAATCTCACATGTAGATAAAATGTGTATCTGATGAAACCTTTTTTATTCGGTCATAAATCTTAATGTGTATTTCATGAGTTTTTATATAAAATTATATACTGCTAACACTTATAAAATTAGTATGAACATTTTTGAGCATTTTGGTAAATATGCTTTCTATTAGAAAGTGCATTTATGATGAACTAAATTTACTCACTTAAAGGAACTCTGCAAAATTGTAATTACCTCTCAAGCTCTATATCAAAAGAAATATGTTTGAAATATATAGACACAACTAGTTGCACCTATTATGCATTCGTCTTATGACTTGGGTATAAGCGTTTATCATCAGGTTTAGTTATCACAGGCAATATTTCAACATGCCGAAATTCTCTTTACTCTGTTTATACGGTGATCACTTTCTGTGTTATCATCGTTACCACATAAAATCATCATGTAGAAGACAATCAACGTGAACATACCCTTATTATGTCTAAATACTGTAAAATCATAATTATTCGTGGGTATTATTTTTCATCGATTTTGTTGGTTGATCGATCAACGAATTAAACACAAACACATCGGAATTTGACTCAAGTAATTTTCATTTTGTTTTCCATAATAATAAAAAAATCCACGAATGTTTGTGTCTACGAAAAAGTTGTTTTGAGAAAAACCACTTTTATGCCGACTAATATAAATGCTTTTACAGTATCCTGATTTTGTGTAGCTATACTAACTTCGTGATTTCCTATTTTGTTAGTACATTGTCAACAATGATCAATTACTAATTGGTCACAATTACGTTTAAAGGCGTTGACGACTGATCAGAATACGGATTTCATATGCATCTTTGTTGCATTTTAAAGTGGAAATCGGCTTAAGATTTGGTAACGTTCCATGTGGTATTTTATTGTTCTTCAAAGAATGGACTTTACTGCACTTTTTTAAACAACAAATAAAATATCGCAAACTAAAAATATCTTTTGTGTTTTTTGATCTCTGAAAACGGGTTTTGTATCAGCAAAGAATATTATTTCTTTAAATATGTATGATCCATATCATATGTGATGTACAAGTTAAAAGTTGATTTTATTTACACTATGTACGCTTATTGACAAGTTTTGTTGAAAATTAGTACCTTATTCATCAATGCATTCAACAACGTTTCATTAGAGACACATCTTTATTACGTATTGATTTAAAGTTAATTACCCGTTTGATAATTAATAATTCGTATTAAGAGAGATAAAGCATACTTTACGACTGTATCTTTAGTTATCGTCTGAAGCAAATTGTTTAAGTGTGATGGATGCTAAAAGTGTCTGATGTTTTTATTGATAGTACGCGATTGGCTATGTTTACACCTTGAAAGTGAAGATATTTGTGTTGCGTCAATACTTACATGTAACTATGTTTCACTCAGAATTGATGATTTGATTGTGTTGGTGACTGTGAACTTATACAAGGACTAATTGTGTGATTTATATTTAAATGGTTGATAACTTTATTAAAAGTTCAGATTTAAAAAATAACATAAATTTGGATTGAAACTAAAATTTTTTGTACAAATACATTATGTTGTTCATACACGTTTAAGGTTAACCAACAAGAAGTCGATACAGAACAACCAATACCTCTATGCATAACCATTTGCCTTTAGTGTGTTAACATCAATTCTCTTTATGACTCAGACCGGACGACACTTTAAGTTGTGTTCTACATGCATGTTAAATTATTGATACATATGATAACTTAAGAATTTCCCCAATGGTGCAAGGAAGCAACATGAGTGCATTTGATTCGTGAAAACCAAACAAAAAACGGTTTTGGATTATTATTCATATAATGGTTTGAATACGCATTTACAATTAAGTTTAAATCATAGTTTAACCCATAGAAACTTGACATGAACATAACTGTTTAAATATGTATGCCATTATAATACTGTGTTTCAGGCTATGCGGCGAATAAGTGGAAAATACCAGAGACATATTCTTTTATCTTTTTAGTTTAATTGGAGTAATTTTAATATGTCATCTGAGGCCATTGTGATCTGCCTGTTTAATATTGTTCTACTTTTTTTTAAACGTACTTGAACAACCTTATCGCCGATTAGGCAATTGTTTTATGAATTGGTTAACGGATTAAAACAGAAACAAAATAGAAGGGAAGTGGGTTCACAAACACAAAATCTTTCCCAAAGTAAATTGTGTGTGATTAAAAGAAACTGACTGACCCGTTTCATAGACAAAAACCCGTCGGCGCATGAAAACTAACGCAATGTAAGTTACCGGTAGGTTGAATACACCCTAACATGACATTTCAAGTCTTTACAACGAATTCAAAGCCATTCGCAAGAATATACTTCCTTAACCCGAAAAATAAAAGCGGAAAGTGTCGTCACTGATGAGCCTGTAAGTACTGCGCAGGCTAAGCTGGGACGACACTTTATGCACATGTTTTAAGCCCAGTTTTCACAGAACTGGGCTCAATTAATACCTGATTTGAAGGACTGATTATCGACGCTTTCCAGCTTTTAGAAACGGTTATTATGTGGTTTTAATAACCGACACAGATTTTCTTAAATACTGTAAAATCAGTTTTATTCGTGGGACATCAATTTGCATTTTATCGTGTTTTAACCGTCCACGAGAATTTAACACAAACGCATCGGAAAATGACCGACGAAAATTACTCCTTTTGTTTCCTAAATCAGAAATCCACAAATGTACGCGTCCACGAAACATTTTTTAAAAAACCACGACATTTCATGCCGACGAATATTCACACAGTTCACACAGGCTAATCAGGTAAGACATTTAACGCCTAAACTGGATTTTCGCTAAGAAGAGACTCCGTTTATACAATATACAATTCAATAGAACAATGTACTGCACAGGCTTATCAGAGGCGACACTTTAGCCACGTTACGTTAGAAGGAAGTACCTTCTAAACGAAAATCTATTTTATGCGGAAAGTGTCTCCATGATTAACCGATTGCGGACGGCGCAGTTTTCCAAGAACTAGCCTTAACTAGGTGTACACAGACGACGGTTGATTCCATCCATTCCATACGAAATGACCACTAAGAGAAGATACTGACGAAAACACAAACTCAACTTTAGGGATCATCGATGAATGCCAATTATCGAAATTGAGAAATTTAATTCACGGAGTTTTTGGAGTTGATTCGTCTATTTTTGTCTACAGGTCTGTGACTGTTGGCAACACTAATTCCAATAATCAGATATTGCCCACTTTTACTCCACACCAGGAGCGCCTAGATAATTGATATCAAGTAACATGTGCTTTCCGTTTGTTCACTTTTCCAGCGAAATTAAACTGAACATGTTTTGATACCTCATTGATGGTAGATGTTTGTGCGTCACACGTACCTTTGCTTGTTATGGGTTTTAACTCATGTGCGTGAAGAAGTATCGTCCCAGATAAGCGTGAAAAGTCAACCTAGGATAACGAGGAACGACACTCTTCGCTTTTATACGAATGTGTGTTCTTCTAAGTGAATATCCAGTTTAGACAAATCTGGGACGTAAATTTACGCACTTGCATTAAAGCACGTTTATCCCAGGGCGAGGCTTATGTTTTTTAATTATTTTTCTGTTTACAAAAAACTTTAGAACTTACTTGAATTAAGTGTGTATATGTAAAACACAACTTCTATTATATTAACGTACAGTTAGGTTTTCTAGTATGTCGTTGTATTCCCAAAGAAAGTTGTTATATTGAATTGTTGTTCATAAACTAATAACGGTTGATTCCACAAAGTCCATGCTGAATGGCCAGCTGGAGTAGATAATGACGGAAAAAACCCAAACACAAACTCATATAAGGATCTTCGGTGGACGCCAATTACAGAAGTGGGGGAATGTAATTCATGTCGTTTTCATTGTTGATTTGTCTATTTATATGTACAATTCTTTCATTATTGGCAACTGATTCCACTTATCGGATGTTGTCGTCTTCTTCTCAACACCAGGAGTGCCTAGATTATTGATGGCCAATTACGTTTTCTATTTCTATCCGTTTGTTCACGTTTCCATGGAAATCGAACTGAAAATGAATGGTTAGGTGTTTAAGCGTCACACTTGCATTTGCTTTTCGTATGTTTTGACTTCACGCCTTCCATTTCTATTATTATTTAAATTGTAAATTACACACGTACATTTGTTGGTGTGGAATTAATAACTTGTGTTGTATCCGATCTTTTCCAAGTCTTAAATATATACATGTTCTACGAGCAGTGTCCGCTCCTCATTTGATAACATATGAGCCGAGCCTCGTTTTGGGAAACTGACCGTAATGCCTGTTCGTAAATTCTCGTATTAAATTAGCATGTATGTGTTTAATTTTATTTAAGACCTAAGATATTACAGACATACATATAAGCATATAATATACATACAATTTTATGGACAGGTATTGGATGCGTAAATCAACTAAGATATTCCATAATATATTACATACGTACATGCAAGAATGTCATTTACTGGTTTTGTAAGTACATGTATTTGAGTAGAACATACATAAGGTTATAAACATGCATTCATAAACAATGTATAGTGTTTAATATTTCAAGATCTATAACAACAAAACACTAATTTACACACGCATATTATAAAGCTTTAGTTATAAATATGTATATTTGTTATCAGTAATATATATACACTACAACAATAAAACGAATCTGCATATGCATTATACAAAGCTTTAGATATATGCATGTATATCTTTTATCTGTAATAAATATACACCTTCGAATGGTTACTTACGTGCTGAATTGCATTGTGTAAAATACATTAATAATGCAGACTCTCACAACAAAAAGGTGATAAACAATGTTTATGTTATCTATATCACGTGTTACGATTAGTGGTGTCGTTATGGGCGAGGTCTTCAAATAGATTTTTAAGGGACCAGTTTCGTAATTCATCATCTGTGTTAATTGTGGTTTAATATATTTATAAATTGTGTTTCATACTATTTACAAGTCTAAAAGGTGAAGGGATTCTGTTTTTTGTTCTGACAATGAAAAATATATCGTTTAATTTCTAGACACACAATGTTTGAATCATTCATTTTGGGTCGTGATTTCAAGTATTAGATCGTGACATGTTATCTGAATAGTTAAGCTTGTTCATCTATGGATAGTCTCAACAAAAAATTTAACAATTTCTTGCGAAATGACAATCAAAAATACAAATACATTCTCCAAAAATGAGTATAGTACAATTGATATTAATATGTGGAATGTTGATTGTAATGTTGAAGCATTTTCCGAAATTATACATTTTTCCATTAACGTTTTGGCTATGGTTTATTTAATTCCTACTTACCTACTCATCGATAACAACTATTTGTTTAACATGAATTACAATGCGTTGTGTTACATGCGTCGCAAAAGCAAACGTATACACACATTTGATTGAATTTAAAACGAAAATAAATTGATTTGACTCGAGTCTAAAATTGTATTATGATTCAAGGCCAATATTTGAACAGTTTAAAACACAACAATGAAAACGTGTTTCGATTATCATTCACTTTGACTTTCCAACTGATTGAACTTGCCGGCTTCAATTGAAGCTGACTTCTTATTTCGTTCACCTCAATGGCTGTGGAAAACTATTAAGTATTGATCTTGATGTATAGCATGCAGTATACCCTGCTTGACGAGAGGCGGGCGGATAAACAAAAGCCGTGCAGGATGCATCAGTTATAGGGAGGGTAGAAATATACTTCTGCTCTAACGTCTATTACTACATATGTTACAGAACGTTGGCAAACTATGTACGCGCTTATTCATTCAATAAATATATTTCGAGTTATATTATTTTGTATAAGTCATAAAGAAATAGTAAAAAAGAGCAAACAATATTGCCACACGAATACGAATGATTTTAAAATATCCGGGATATATAATCAGAAGTATATACTACGATTAAATACGTTCTCTGTATTTGAGCAAAACACAGCATCCGCATTATGTTGAGGACAAAGGTTCACTATTGTTCCCATGTTCACTGGTTGAAAATCACAATAAGCACACATTCACTTTTTGTGTTCTGGAATTGTAAGCATATTTAATTCAAAATGGTTAAAATATATATAATTCCGTGTATTATTTTCCAAACAAATTTAAACTCTTGATATATCTGAAGACAATGATTTTATTGCGTACTTATTATGGTAATCAAACTTATGTGAAACAAATTTTAAATTGAATATTTATCTAAAGGTTGGAAATGTTGTCGTGCGACCCGCGCGGACTCTTGTATAAGCCGCGTTGTCACGCACAACTCAAGTCGTGCAGAGCATACGGAGTTGTATAACGAAACATTTCAAGTGAATTTAGATGTTTAAAACATGCTTGTAGTTTGGTACCATATCCCGTCACGTATCGTACGCACGACAAGCTCATGTTCATGCTCAGTTTGTTTATAACAGGGATATTTTGATGGTTAAAAAAATATAATAATAAACATAATAAGTAACATTATGTTGGTGCCTCTGCTCGCAATCATTATTATTAAAAAATATAATAAGTTATTATATCAAAAGTTCAAGTGATATTTGATAAGATTATACGCACATGCCATGAAGGTGACAAAAGAGAAAGTACGATATAAAATTGTGTCCTGGTCGATTCACTCACTCAAGCGAATTACATTCGAGATCAACATGATATAAGACAACGTAGTTCAATAAGAATGGGACCGATATGGCTTCTAATAGGATAGGACATATGTACGTGTTGTTTATTGTGTTATTTCGTTCCATAGTTATCCGCAGTATCCTTGAAAAGTTTTTTGTTAATAAAGTTTGAAAAACGCCTGTTGGTCTTTTCATCATTACAGGCGATGTCCTGACGATCAGTAAAGCTGCGTTTCAAAGTGTTCTGATCAAATGCCAGCAATTAACAGCATTATTGATTACTAATTGGATTGAGCCTTACTGACAATCGAGTTGAGAAAAACAAATAGCTTGTGGTTGTAACATTAATTATTTATTAAACTTCCCCAGTTAATCAAAATGATTTTTTTTTCAGATTTCATAACGAATTTCTCTTTCTGATCCTTGCGTTATACATTTTTTGCTTGTAGATCGATGGCAAGTGGGCCTACTTTGAAACCGGCCCTGTAATCACGGTTAATCAGTTATTAATGCAGATGTGTCTCAGGTGAATAAAGGCAATCATTTAACGGGAAAAGGCCTCAGTTCGGTTGATTAATTATTAAGTCGCTTTGAACCAAATGACACCAATTTCTCATATGTTTGTGTTTACGATAACTTACATGCTTTAGGAACGATTTTGAATAAATGGCTGAGTTATTTAAACGAATATCAGTTTGTGTTTCGAATCGTTTTGAATATTCAATTGCTGTTATAATTGAAGATGAAAAAGTAAAACAGGCAACACTATTTAACAGAATATTGTAATGTGTTAAACTATAATATGTTTTATTTTCACAATATAAACAATGTCCACGTTATGTTTTAAATGCAACGTGGACTAATTATACTTTTTGGTTTAATATAAGCTTTTAAATACTTTTGTTTTTTTATTAACTAGCTGTAACATGTACATATTCAAATGTGTTCGGGCGAACCGTCCACACTGTTCATTGCTTTACCGCGTTCTTTGCTTATGTTTACTTTGTAAAACAGTACATTATTTTTCTTTTAATACAATAGCTGGAAAAAAATGACATTTGCATTTTTTTCATGGAATTGAGGAGGCTGTAGGGCTCCGCTGAACAGCTAAAATGTATTTGGTATCTGTAAAAAATATTCTAAATGTTTGTCAGTCTTGTAAAATCAAATAATTGAAGTGTTGATTAGAACATTTGGCTGTATGACGGACAATTCATGTCGCTGTTTTGTGAAAAGAGCATTGAATTGAAAGCATCGTGTTTTCATATCACATAACAATATTTATAAACCATTACCCTTATTTGGTCATTGTACAAAAATGCATGTTGATAAAGGAACATTCATTTGCGCTATTGTTTTACTCTTCACAGCTTCAAAAGACGTTTGTCACGTGTATTCACGTTTTTTTCATGCCATTATTCTCCAAGACGTTGCAAGGTATTACCCAGGAGATTCGTATACATTCAATATTTAACGTTAACATATTAATACTAGGATACTTTTCAACCATCATCAGAGATCTTTGACTAATTTTACACTTGACACGTTTTGTAGTCATCATTTTGGAACAAACAATTTATTCAAGTTTGTAACGTAAATGCACGTGTATAACGTCAATATTTGGAACGGCATTTCAAGTTTGTAACGTCAATTAAAATTTGTAAAGTCGATTAAAGTTGTTGACATCACAAAGGTTATGCCTTTACATGTCGTTTTCCTCTTGTCCATGTGTAGGCATTTCTGATATGTAATACTATTTTATATGTTGTCTTCACTTTGGTAGTGAACGTACAAGAGAATGGCATTATAATCAAATGGCTATATATATTTATGCTTGTGACGTATATAATGTTAGATGTGTCTAATACTGTTTGACATTTGATGTACCATGCTTTTATCGCAGATAACGCATGACATTGCAAATAACGTAAGACGTCGAAGTTTAACTTTGATTTTCGGTCTTCGCATATCTTATCATTATTAAATGAAAGTAAGAAAACCATATTACACGTTATGCTGCTGTCATTCGAACTTCACAATGTAGGTTACCCGAACGAAATATCCGCTGCTGTTATGCATTAGATCGTGCAAGACTGAACATATTGCATACGGTTATCAATATTATATGAGAGCAATAACTCTGCTGATAAATGAAATGCTCCAAAATCGAATTGAAAACATTGATCAGTCATCGGAACGCAAAAAGAGAAACAAAAGAGTGTGTTTGCACAAGTATTAAAATTGGAAAGCAGAAAATGAATGCAGATTATGACTGGGGGTCAAACATATCTGCCAAAAAGCTTGAGGTTGGCTTGGATTTTATTTGGTTGATTTGACACACTATTTAAGTATCGTACCCGTTATATAATGTAAACAATATCCGTACGATTTGTCGATTTAACATTTAATAAGCAGTATTGCATCGTTGTCAACATAATTGTTCTTCGCACTCGATATGATACAGTTATACTGAAACTGGAAACAATAAAACAACCAATACGCATAACAAAATCCACTTTACTTCGCTATATAGATACAATATTTAAACCAAATCTAATTTTCAAATTGCAAAAACTAAAAAAAAAGGTCACATGAGTTCATTATTGCATATATTCATATATCTATCGGGTCACTGTGGTTCGTATTTTTTTCGTATTTTTTTTTAATATCTTCAACATCAGCATCCTAATCGCTCAATCGAACCTTTAGGCTTATACAATTAAACCAGTTTAAAGTCAATCTATGTTAAATGCTTTTGAGTTAATATTGGGTGATTGCGCTTTTTGTTATCCTTTTTTTTTCATCCTCAGTTGTTTTCCTTTTTACAGGCTGACCTGGCTTAGCTCCTTCAACAAACTTTAATTGAAACATTTAAACAAAGTTATAATATAAAATGAAAACGAAATCACCTGTTAAAGATCTTGATCCACTATTTTCCTGATAACTCTTGTACGTGTTGATGTTGACAGTTCGCGGGAAGGTCACACTGTCCTTTGTTAATGCCCTGCTTGCTTACAAATTAATCGGATAAAACGGGAACCAAAAACGCACGTGGTTGTACTTTGCGGAATGTACTCATTTAGTGATGACGTAGTGTGGTTTTCGCTATGACGACTTAGCAAAAATCTTCGGATACCGTATATACACTTACTACGTCATTTAAAAAAATGAAACCAATGAAAACACGTTTTACATTATCGGAGTTATTAATAATTCGGTAAAATCTTACTTTTGCATTGATACTTTTCTAAAAATAGTTTATGGAATTCCAAATTTCGCCATAATTTTATTACCGGCCACGAGGTCCTGCAATATTAGAATCATTACCGGCTTTTCCAATTTATTATCGGCAAAAGCCGAGGACCGACGGTTTTGGGAAGGACTGAGGCAGAGTCATGTAAGTGTTATGAACACGGGCAGTGGGATTATGTTGACCCATCATACGTATTGGTCGATGACAGTCCTAAACTCATGGAGATGTTTGAGACAAATGACTTAACGCTGACTTGATGAGGTGATTTAATTGGGCGAGTAAACCCCTTGACCACAAGCAACAACAAATACACATACAAACTGTATTGGGTATAAAGAAAGGTCTTTGATCCGTGATTTTTTGTTTAAAGACATAAGTGTTTCAAGTAAAGTGATCAAATTTGATCCGTGATTTTTTGTTTAAAGACATAAGTGTTTCAAGTAAAGTGATCAAATTGAATAAATACGATGCAATTGTACTCGTTCCAAAACGTCTTTCTGCATCTGCAAATGACACTTTAAAATGCCAGCTTTCTTTAACAACGTTAAAAACATAAAACTCATCGCAAAGTCAATTCAATTCTGGTACATTGTAGAGTTATACAAACATGTGTGTGTTATGTTTTCCAAACACGTTAGTTTGTTGTGTAAGGTATTACTTACCGTATCAACCGAGTTACAAACCACGTTTTTTTTATATTAATATTTAACGCTAATGTGGTACTAATGCGATATTAAAAGTAACGTTATTTTATAGTATAATTCGTATGCGGGTAAAATATATTTATGATATAAGACTTGGTTGTTAATTTGATCGATTCGGATACATTATTTGTGCATTCGTTATAAAAAATGGCATGATATTATTAGTTAAACATGTTGTTTACTTAATAATCAATGGAAAGCTTTAAAAACACTTTATTGTTTTTTTTACGATTTATGATTATCAATAAACAATAAACGAACATATATATATATATATTTTTTTTTTCTTAGTATTATTTTGCTCGTTCATATAATGTGTACGTTATGTTTTGATAAACTATAAGAGCTTTGCAAAAAACAAGAAAACAAACTGTTGAACTAAATAAAGACATACTGTAAATTGTGTGCTATATCCATCTTATATATGTATATGACTCATAAATCTATACGTAGTTTTCTTAAGAAGCTTTAATTCCACGAATCATTTTTAATGAACATTGCTCTAACTGCCATTCCACAAATCCTTATATCTATATCACACATTAAGCTGTGACCTTGTTACATGTCAGTGCTTTTCCGCATCAACTTTATCGTTCTGATGGAATGTCGTAAACGGTATTTGAATGTCGTAAAACGGTATTTGAACATCGTAAAATGATATTTGAATTGTCATTCTGTGTCATTTCCTTATAATGAACACGCCCGATAGAGATCATTAAGTTAGTGTATGTTGTCACGAATTTCTCTCCTGTTAATGCTACTTCATTATTCATATTTGTATTATTCATAATATGGGTTATCGCTGTTATCGTTTATGCATACAAGTGGTAATAATAATGTTTGGCTATTACTAAGGAAAAGAGGAGGATGAATTTGCGGCTTTCAATTTCTTGAAATTATGAAGGGCAATGGATTTAAAAAAATCTGCAACATCAATGGGGTTCGACAATTTTGTATAGCGCAGTATTGTCTGCAAAACACGTAGTTGTGAATTCAATCTCTCGACACATATCATTAATGTATACAAAAAAATAGTTCCCGAAATATAACGTTGGGGAAAACCTTCACGATAGCTTATGGGTCTGATTTGAAAGCACAAATTATGACACACTGAATTATCTCGTTCAGATAGTCAGATAACCAAGATGCTAACCTGCCTACAATTCCGCTCAGAAGATGATGATGAATTAATCCATTGTGCACACTCTTAAAATGTCTCAAAAACTTGCTCTAAAAATAGCCTTGTATTGGAAAAGGACTACTATATTGCTACTAATTGATTGACAGTAGAGTCCTTTGGAATATGAATTTAACTTCAAGGCAGATTTGAATGATTTGATGTATTTTAAGCTTCAGCCGTATGATGATTAAACTATATTTATGTAATATTCTTTCTTACCTAATGGCGATTGGTTACGGTTTTACAGGGTTATTAACCCTTCTAAAAATGAAATCTCTTTTAACTCGTGACGCTGATCACATACGGTATAAGCAGATTACAACTTTAGGAAGCGCACCTGTAATGAGCACCTTTCCAAATATAATCTAATGTATTATTTTCTTAATCAGCATCATTTCACTGAACTACATACACATTTTAAGGTAGGTTAATCATGCTTTAAAAAAAAATAAACTGATTATTTCAAAACCACCCCCACGCTCAGCTTTTGTCCAATTTATTTGCACCCCTGGGGTATATGAAAGTTTTATCATAATTCATCCAGATTATCTATATAAGAGCGCCATGAAATGTGAGTGGTTTAAGCAAAGTAGAAATTGGGCTGGTTAAAATAAAAGTGTCATAAAATTCAAAATAGCTTCATTTAAGAAATATTTTGAACTTAGTTTTTATAGACACACTGTATACAGCAAAGATACCAATAAAAAGACAGATTTTCCGTTTACTTTTTGAAATAAAAACAAAAATGCAACATGCATGATTCGTATGTTCAGCAGTAAGTCACCCAATTTAGCAATAACGCTGTTTTAATTTAAAAAAAAAATGAAGAATGTGCATACAAATTGCAACACATTTAACAACAATCATAGTTTATATGCTATATTAAATCAAATTACGTTAGCAAAAAAATAAAACGCGTCGCAAAAAGTATGCGTTAGCGGCAGGATTCGAACCTGCGCAGAAGAGTCTTAACCACTCAGGCACGACTCCTTGACATTGGTACCTGCTTAAATTTGATATCCATAAGTAAACAGGTAAAGCGCCTCTTCAATCTTAAAAGAAATCGCGGGAAATCATCACAGTTGAGAAACCTTAATGTTAAAAACTTTTGTAGTCATCTAGCGTCTACATCTTTATTTATTGTGTGCCAAAAAATTTATTTATGATTTAACTGCGAAATAACGAGAAAAAAAATATATTGTCACTAACCATAAGCACTTCAGGGAAGTTAAATACTGCCTAAAAATACAGAACAACAATGCTTACACAACGCCATTTAATACATAGTTATAATGAAACTCATACAATATTAGCAGGAGATGTATTATAGTAACACACACTGGTCTTTTGTTTAAGGAAAGTTACACAGTGTCTACACGATGTAGGACAGTACATACAACAACACATACACCATGTTTAAGGTTGGGGTCACCGCTTTTAAACTGTCCTTTAAAAGCATTGAGTGTTTTAAGCTGTTTGATGGCGCGCAAAGCCTCATCAACATTAAAACAAATCAAACTATTTTAGAAATATTATTTAAAGCTTAATTTATACAGATCGAATTTGAAATATATTCAAGCATGTAGGCAGTTGCTATGAAATATTGCAAAGTATGTATATTTGACCGATAACTTGTTGCACTTAATAAGCAACGATTAGGGCATCCGATTTAACATATGCATATTTACGAACCGCTTGATAACTTGATAACTCGTATATATCTTATTGTCTAATCAGTGTAACGGTCTTAAATCAAATGTTAAATTTGTTAAAAGGCTGTTTCTGCTAATATTCTTCAGTTCAACTAGAAAACATTATATTTGAAACTGACATGCACTTCATGCGTCTTGGTCATGTAATTGGCAGACAATGCTCGTGCATAAGTTACATATATTTAAGATTAACTCTTGTTTAATCAACACATTAACTACATATTTGATTTTATAAAGACTGTCCTTTGATTGTCATCGTGTCAAGCAGTGATCCCCTGTCCTTGAAAAATCAATATAATGAAAGGATAGGTCAGATGTAAAGACGGAAAGAACATCTAATGATGGAGGCTGGTTTTAGATATAACCATAAATCTTAATGCCATACAGTCGCGTCGTTTTCAAGGATATGTTGTGTAACAATGAGTAGTATTCGTTGATATAACACGTTATCATTCGCATCAAAACACATTCGTGTCATATATTACTAAACAATGCATAGTTTCTATGCACGTGTTTTGAAAAGACAAACAATGGCTGTCTTGCGCCGACAAAGCTACGAAATTGCACGAATTGCGCTGTTGCATGAACATATGCTTTCTTTTCGATAGACACGCATTCTCTTCAGACTATTCGCTGATCGTTATAGAGTCTGTCTCAATTGCAAACGCACGTTTGATGTAACCGCACGTTACCCACCAGCAGAGTGATCGTTTTACCTTCACGTGTTTTGTTTCATAATATATGCGTTTTTCATAAGACCTGTTTGCAAATAATTTATTTGTTATACTGTTTAACATCAACTCATAATCATCGGAAGATGCACACGTCCTCATAGCCGACTATAGACCCGATCTTTGACCTTTTTATCATTTAAAATATTACTCTAAAAATGATTATTGTATATGCGCTAGAAGAATCTCAATAGTGTACGCTTGGTTAAGGTTTGGAAGGCTTGATTAACACAGCAACGTTCTTGTTTTTATTTCCTAAATATGATTTTAAAGTAGTCTTTTATATACTCTGTTTGAATTAGTTGTCGTTGTGCTTTTGTTTGGGTACGGTAAAAAAATAAGATATTGATGCATCATCTTTAGTAACTTTTTACTACATCTTCAAAAAGGCGGGATACCTTAATATGTTTCTTTCTACTGGTGTATGGTTTCTTTCTTATTATTCTCGTTTGTGCTTTATTGACTGTTTCAAGGTAATGACTTTTATGTTTTATGTCGTGTTGTTTGCATCAACCTGTATGCTATTCGAAATCGGTGATTGCCATCACCAAAAGACCAGCCTGGGTAATATGTTTTCTGATAAAAAAAAATATTTATGGAATTTAAATATTCCTACACATCATCAAAACACCAACATAAATATAGAACTATTGTTTCTATTATTTGAACTGTTCTTGGCAATACCTCGTTCATACTATCGATATGTCATAACTTTAAGCTGATAAGATGTAAATAGTATTTCAAAATGAATATAACCTCGTCATTTACACTAAAGTGTACATCTGTATCCAGATATCTATACCAGATATCTATACCTTTTAATAACAAGAACGTGCTCGGTATTTGTCCCGACGTGGACTTAGAGATGTGTCATCTGTAAGTCATTAATGCAACTTG
This sequence comes from Dreissena rostriformis, assembly GCA_007657795.1. Classification (NCBI taxonomy): domain Eukaryota; kingdom Metazoa; phylum Mollusca; class Bivalvia; order Myida; family Dreissenidae; genus Dreissena; species Dreissena rostriformis. The sequence goes on along the minus strand of VMBQ01000397.1, from coordinate 119,688 downwards.
CTAACAGGATTTTAATTATAAACGAAATGTAATTCTGTCCCGCAGGAACAACTTCGATAAATGAAGTCTCGCCATATGTTTGCAATGTACTGTCCCATAGGAACAAATTTGATGAATGAACTCTCGCCCTATGTTTGTACTGTAGGAATCCATCTTTTAAAACCGCCGTGATTTATGAGAACGGTTACATGTGAACGTTTCCTAATACGGTCTGGCTTGTTTTTTTCACAGAACAATCGCGACAACACCCAGAGGAACACAGACAGATTCATATTGACAAAGAATTCGTGACATAGAAACAACATCATACATCAACTACGTCGTCAAGATACTTGTTTTATCAACACGTGTTTGAGTGCAATACAAAATAGTTATGTAATCCAAGTCATGTCGCATGCCGCTGATATCAAAGCAGTCTATGATTTCAATACCTTTTTTAATCATTGTCGTATTATATAACAATAGCATATAACGACTAAAGGGGTTCTTAAAATGGATACATTATTATGCATGCTCTTTTTCGATTCAATTTGTAACTTCAAGTAAGGTAATAACACAAATATAACGTCCACACATAGCCTTCTAAACGACCATGGTATTCTTGCATTGATTTGAATTGCTGTTAAGTAAAATAGTAGCATATATATATATATTTACAAAAAAATATGTATTAATACAAAGTTGAGTGGACTGATAAGCATGTCATGATATTAGGTCCTATATTCAATATGTTATTATAACATATTCGTGTATGAGATCCATATTTTTCCGGACAACAACTAGTTATTTATAAAAGTTATAACAGTATTTAATATATAATATTGCTCTTTGATATTAACCTTGGTATACGGCCGTGGATTGTCCGTTGCAAGAATTGCACAATAGTGATAAGTGCAATGTTAGTTTAAAAGCACAATAGAGTCTCAAACATTATTTTACTGCTAATCGCACGCAAAACTACCTATATGAACATAATGTCATTAAAGCAAAGACTTACTTTACTATAATAAAAATATCGCGGGTAATTGTTTTGAATGATATTGACTCTGATANTATATATTACAAAAATAAATTATGTATTTATACAAAGTTGAGTGGACTGACTGACATGCATGTCATGACATTAGGTCCTATATTCAATATGTTATTAGAACATATTCGTGTATGAGATCCATATATTTCCGGACAACAACTAGTTTGATATAAAAGTTAGAACAGTATTTAATATATAATATTAATTTTGATATTAACCTTGTTATACGGCCGTGGATTGTCCGTTGCAAGAATTGCACAATAGTGATAAGTGCAATTATAGTTTAAAAGCACAACAGAGTCTCAAACATTGTTTTACTGCTAATCGCACGCAAAACTACCTATATGAACATAATGTCATTAAAGCAAAGACGTACTTAACTAAAATAAACATATCGCGGGTAATTGTTTTGAATGATATTTACTCTGATATATATATAGTTTTTATTATTCAAGACAGCTGGGATAATCACATTGGAACCGTTCATGCAAAGCATTGAGGGTCTAAACCGGGTTTACTGAGCGTAAAAACCTTACATTAAGCCCAGTGCTAATCACAAAACAAACACTTGTACATTAAAAGTAACATCGGAATCAATTTCAAAACCAATAACAATCAATAATAATTCGATTTAATTACAATTTACTTTTCTTATGGAAATTGTAATATTTTCAAGCATACACTAATGCATAATAATTTATTTTCATATGCATTCGTTTGTGATTCATAACAGGAACTAGTTTGTTTAGGAAAATTGAAACACTACAGACATAATCAGGGCAGAACATATTCATAACCGTTAGTAGTATTTTATATATAGCAGGAGACCTATTGACACACACACTTGCTGGTAATTAGTGGGAATATTGTTGTTTTTGATTTAGTTTTAACCATGTTTTATAAGTTTATATACGTACAAAATAGTTGACTTATTGGCAAGAAAATACATTTAAATGTTATTTGGTTCTGTTTTAAGTGTGTAAATAGTTGCATATTGATTAACATTCTTACTTTTATATTCAACATCCATGGATCAGTAGCATTATCTAAGTGTTTAAACATAGAACACGTTTGAAAACAATTGCGTCAGATATTGTTCTTAATTTGAATGTGAGAACGCTGAGTCAAGTGCAAATGCAAATAAGGCTATGGCCAATATTCTGAAATGAATCGTAGCTTGAAGCTGAATTATACATATTTTAGGACTGGGCCAGTGTGAAATGAATAGCTAAAGTAAACTTTTGAAAATACGACAAGTAATTCAATCAAAATACAAATACATTATCAAACAATGAGTATAATACAATGGATAACATTTATGTGGAATTTTGATTGCAATTTTGAAGCATTTTCCGGCTTTTAACATTTTTTATTACCTTTTTTACAATGGTTCATTAAATTCCTAGACATCGATATTAACTATTTGTTTAACACGAGCTAAAATTCGTTTTGTTTCATGCGTCGGAACTTCACACGTTTACACACACTTGAATATACTTAAAAACACAAAATTGTATTATGTTTAAAGGCCAATATTTGTACAGTTTAAAACGCAACAATGGCATATTGTTTTATATTAACATTCACTTAAAATTTCCAACTGATAGAATTTGCCGGCTTAAATTGAATTGGAGTCCTTATTAATATAACTTCAATGGCTGCGGACAACTATTGGAAGTTGTGATCTTGATGTATACCACGCAGTGTACCCTGCTTGACTTAAGTCGTGCGGATGAACCCGAACCGTGCCAGATGAATCTGTTAAAGGGAGAAAACTAAAGTCTATAACAACAGATGTTTAAGAAAGTTGTTGAATGCAAACTAAGTAAAACAGATAATGCATTCAATAAATAGATTTCGAGTGATATTATTTTGTGTAAGTCAGAAAAAAAGTGAAAACAAACAACATTAACATTATAACCTAAAAGCATTTTTCCTGTGATTTTGAATTTCATTTACACTGAGGTCGCGCGTTCAAATCTATGCAACGCCATTCCTCAATAAGTAAAAAAAAAACATTAGTCCTTGCTCAGAATGTAACGGGTAGTTCTAGGGACAATAGCGTTTTTGTAGTACTTTTTTTAACCGGGAGACTAGGCTGTCGAGTATCGATGCTACACTATACATCAGACTTGATGCATAAAATAATAGCTGCTACTGTTAAATAATTTATGTTCGTCGGCATGAAGTTTCGTGGTTTAAAAAAAGAAATGCTTTTTCGTGTGGATTTCTGATTTTTAACAATAAATGAGGCACTTTCGCGATCATTTTCCGTTCACTTTGTGATAAATTCGTGAATCGGTCAACACACGAACTCAACAAAACAAAATGCCCCGCGAATAATAATGACTTTTAAGTATCCGAAAATATATAGTAATTATTCCATATAGTAAGTAGTATGTAGTAAGATTCAATACTTGTTCTGCATTTAAGCAAAAACAGCATCCGCGTGAAGGTTAGAGCAAAGGTTCACTATTAGTCCCATGTTCTCAGCTTGAAAATCACAATAAGCACACATGCACTTTTGATTTGTTGGAATTTTAAGCATATTTGATTCAAAATTGTTAAAATTCCGAGTGTTATTGTCCAAATGATAAATCTGAAAACAAGCATCTTCTAACGTACCTCTCAATGGTAATCAAATTAATTTGCAACACGTTTTTATTGCATATGTATCTAAAGGTTGATCACGTTGGCGTACGACCCACTCGGACTCTTGTATAAGCCGTGTGGCTCTCGTTCCCCCCGCACGGCTCTGGTCGTGCGGAGTGGTATAACGCAACATTTTAATTATAATTAGTTGCTTTATTCTATAAATACATGCTTGTAGTTGGGTTCACTATCCCGTCACGTATCGCATGACAAGTTCATTTTCATGATCAATTTGTTTATTCATGATAAATGCATTTCATTTAAAAACATAATGACTTACAAAATGTTGGTGCATTGCCTTGAAAACATAATTGTTATATTAGTTTGCCAATAAACAACATTATCAATTATTAAACACGTACACAGTTACTTAGATTGATCTTTACTGACAATCGTGAAGAGAGAAAAATATCGTGGTTGTTATATTAATTATGTATTAAAATTATCTGTTTGATTTATGCTTCCAATTTCATAATACATTTTTGTTTTTGAACGTTGTGTTGTTTTTTTTTCTGGTTCCGATGCTATATGAAAAGTTCGCCTCCGCTGAAACTGCTCCATTTATCACGGTTCATTCGTTATTAATACAGAAATGTCTCAGGTGAATATAAGTTATCTTTTATCTGACAAAGGCCGCGGCTCGGTTGATTAATTTATTAAGTTGATTTGAACCAGGCAACACCAGTTTCGATTGTTTTGTTTGCGTTTGCGTTTACTTATAATTGCCATTAACGATCTTGAATAAAATGGCTGACTTTATTTTTGAATATAATTGTACTTTTCGAAATGACTACATCCGAATCGTATTGAATATTCAATTTATGTAAAAGTTAAAGATGAGAGAGCTAATGCATTAAGTTTAAACAATTTCTGCAAACAAAGACACACCTATTAAACAGTGTTAAAGAGGTGTGTCACATTTTCTCGATATGACAATGCACATATTGTGCTGAGGTTGACAGTACATTACATTAGCCATTCGACCTGGACGATATACGCGTTTTGTTTTAATATAAGCTCTTTAATACGTGTGTGTTGTTGTATTTACTGCCAATAAAATATAGAAATTCAAATGTGTTGTGGCGAACCGTCAGTCATGTTCAATGTTTAACCGCGGATTTTGTTCATGTATAATTTGTAAATATATTTTATTCTTTTTCTTATATTACACTAACTGGTACGCCATGACACAAGCAATTTTTCTAGAATTGAGGAGGTTGAAAGGCTCCGCTTAATAGCTAAAACGTATTTTGTATCTGTAAATTATATTCAAACAAATTTAAATCAGTCTTGAAAAATCTAATAAATGATGTGTTGATGAGATAATTTGGCTGTATAACTGACAGGTCATGTCGCTGTTTTGTGAAAAGAGTATTGAATTGGAAGCATCGTATTTTCATTTTATATAAGAATACATATAAACTATAAGGATTACTCGGTTATTTTACGACAATACATGTTGATAAAGGAGCATTTATTTGCGCTGGTGTTTGACTACTTGCGGCTTCTAAAAAATACTTTTTTCACGTGGATGTACGTTTGTGTTTATGCCGTTATCCTCCAAGACGTTGCAATTTATTACCAATCAAGTTATTTAACATCGAACGCAGATGACCGTTAATATATGAATATGGTGAGACATGTCAACCCTTATAAGACATCTTTGACTCATTTCACACTTGACGCGTTTCGTGTTAGTTATTTTGGAACAATAAATTTATTCAAGTTTGTAAAGTTAATTCACGTTTGTAACGTCAATTCAAATTTGTTACGTCATTTCAAGTTTGTAACGTCAATTTAAGTGTGTTACGTCTTTTTAAGTTGTTTACTTCACTTAACATATTCCTTAACATAGTCCTTCCAAAATGTGAAATGTATTGCCGACCAGGAGGTCCTATAATCATGCATCCTTTGCCGGCCCGGACTGATCATTTCCGGCACAAAAAGGTAAATGATGAAGAATGACAAAAATGAGATTTTGTTTAACAATATTTGAATATTATTATAATAATATACTATTTTATATCAATATTCATACATTTCACTAACAAATAATGAAACTTCCTCTTAATAAAATTTATTCCACTGAGAGCAAGTTAATAATTCAATTATATATTTGTTTCTATTTATGTTATTTCCTTTTTAACTCCTCTGTTGATGTTGACAGTTCGCGAAAAGGCCACAATGAATTTCGTTTATTCCCTGCTTGCTTACGAATAAATCCGTTAAAACGGAAACTAAAACGCACATGCTTGCCAATGATTATTGTCTCCCTTTGCGAAATGAACTCAACTAGTGATGACGTAGTGTGTTATTTGTTTGGCGACGCAGCAAAAATCTTTGGATACCGTATATAAACTTACGTCATTCAGAAAATGCAACCAATGAAAAACGTTTTACATTACTTGAGTATTCATTAATAATTTGGTAAAATCTAACATTTGCCTTGAAACTTTTCTGAAAATAGCTTGTGGAATTCCAAATGTCGCCGTAATTTTATTACCGGACACGAGGTCCTGCAATATAAGTATCATTTCCGGATTTTCCAATTTATTATCGGAAAAAGTCGAGGACCGACTGTATTTGGGAAGAACTGCCTTAATATGTCGTTCTCATCTTGTTCATTTTAAAGCATGTATGTTATGTAATATTCGTTTATATGCTTTGGTAGTGCAAGACGAGAGCATAACATAAACTGTTTTCATATATGTGTGTTTGTGACGTAAATTTAAAAGAATGTTAATTGTTGTAACTCTCTATGTCGCAGACAACGCAAGGCATTCCAAATTACGTAAGACGTCGAAGTTCTAAGTTTTATTTTCGTTCGTTGAATATCTTAAAATCGTTAACTGAAAACAAGAAAACCTACACACATATTAAACGTTATGCTTCTGACATTCGAACTTTAGAATGTATGTTACCCGAATGAAGTATCTGGTGCTGCTATGAATTAAATAGTACAATACTGCAAATATTGCATTCGGTTGTCAATATTATATAAGAGCAAAAACTCTTCTGATAAATGAAGTGCTCTTAAATCTAATTGAAAACATTGATCAGTCACGGAACGCAAACAGAGAAACCCTATCGCACATTTATCTAAATTGAAAAGCAGACAACGAATGGAGATTTAGACTGGGGTCAACATATCTGTCAAAAGGCTTTCGGTTGGCTTGAATGTTATTTGTTTGATTTAGCATTTGCAATATCAAATGCAAATCATCACAACCCATTTAAGTGGCGTCCCCGTTATATAAAGTTAGTAATATACGAACGATTTAAAATTAAAAAAGCATCTTTGCAAACATAATTGTTCTTCCGATTCGATATGATAAACTAAAACTATGATAAAACTTTACTGAAACTGTCAACAATATAACAACCTATACACATATAAAATTATACATTTGTTTAGGATACAGCTTATATGTTTAAAATCGAATTTCATTTTCAAATCGCAAAAAGAAAACAAAACAAGAAAACATGAGTTTATGTGTTTCATATAAATTATGTATATATCTACCGGTCACTGTGGTCGTTTGTTTTTGTCTTCAACATCAGCAACATATTAATCGCTATATCGAATGTTCGTAAAATGGTATTACAAGGTCATGTTCTTCTAATGAACACGGACTTTGAGATAACATTGTCAAAACATAAACCGACGTATTACCCGCTGACAGCCATCAACTCTTGGAGATGTTTGAGACTATGGACTCAGCACAGACGTGATAACTGATGAGGTGCTTGTTATAGTGCGAGTAAACCCATTGTCCACGAGCAACAATAACTACACATACACACTGTAGTGGATAAAAAGCAAATAAATGTTTTGAACTAAAAAAAAACATACGGTTAATTGTGTGCTATATCAATCTTATATATGTTTGATACTAATGTTTGTATATGTAGTTTTCTTAAGAAGCTTTGATTCCACAAGTTCTATAAAAATTTCCCAAGCAGTGACATGTCGCTCTTAATGCTATACCACAGATCCTTATATATCTCCCAAGCAGAGACCTTGTAACATGTCAATGCTCTTCCGCATCAACTTTATCCCTGTGATGGAATGTCGTAAAACGGCATTTGACTGTCGTAAAATAGTATTTGAATTGTCATTCTGTGTAAATTCCTTATAATGAACACGCCCAATAGGGATCATAAGCTAAGTGGACTGTGTCAAGAATTTCTCTCCTGATAATGCCACTTTATTTGTACTAATCATACTATAAAATCTCGTCAGTATCGTTTGTTTATAAAAGTGCTACAGATAAACGGTTAAATTCATGACAATGAGAATGCATTGTATGAATGACTTTTTTGTTCACGATACTTTTGTTGAAGCTAGGTAATACACAAGTTACACATCTCAGAAGGAGGCCTTAACTTGTGGTGAAAAATAAGTTTGTACACACAACTTCTACCAAATATTAAAAGCATAAAGTTGTTAAGAGATGAAAAAAGGACTAATAGCACAATAAGGGCGTATACAATAGACGGTAGCTATACAGGATAACCTAATATACTAAAGATCTGTTATTTCAAGGCAACAAGTTAAAATATATGCTTGTCACGAATGTATGCCTGGACATGTAAACATATGGTTAAATTAATGTTATATGTTTTTATCGAAGAGATGGAGTTGCACTGTAATGGATTGGACAGCAGACAAGTTATCAAATAGACGATTAACACGATAGAATGGACACGTGAAGATATAATGATCGTCGATTTCACCACATCGATAAAAAGGGTTATCAATGATATTCGTTGAATACGAATCTCCTTAAGGCGGCTTCATTACACCCTTAGTTGTGAATGATAATTGTCATAGCAATTATTGTTTGTCTGTTTTTAGCGTAGCGTTGAAAACAGACAGTGGCATAGAGAATCTCATAGAAGCTGCAAGGGAGATCAATTCGTTGATGGTAAGAAGGACCGAGAGAACATCTGTGCTTTGCATGCTATCCTACGAAAATTATCAAAATGTCGCAGATGATTATCAGTTCTATTTCCCATACTGGAAGGAATCAATGAACTCAAGTATGAAGGTGTAAATGAATTGAGTATGTTATAGAGTACAGTCAGTTTGTATGTTGATCTTCTGTTAATCAGGTGTTCAGGATGAGTCTATCGTATATATTTCGCAGTGATGTCAAGTTGGTTCCATCAGTAATTATGTGTGCTTTTTCTTGCTTTATCATTTCTAATTCGATTCCTTCTTGGGATTTTATAGGGACCAAGACAACGTCGGAATATTGAATACTGGGTGTGATAAAAGACTTTGTTTGTATTGAAACAATATGGTCATGACAGTAACATATAAACCGATATGTAAATATGGAGTTAGTTCATTGATTAGGCTAGCAGGAAAGGAGGAGGATGAATTGGCGGAATACATTTTTTTTAAATTATGAGGAACTCGGATTTCGAAGAATCTGCAACATCAATGGGACTCGACAATTTTGTAAATCGCAGTATCGTCTGCAAAACATGCGAATTGGGGAAAAAATCTCTCGAAATATATCATGAATGTATACAGAAAGAGGATAGTTCCCAGTATATAACCTTGGGGAACACCTGCACCATACGTAATGGGTCTGATGTGAAACCAGAGATTATGATACAATGAATTATCTCGTTCAGGTAGTCAGATTATCATGATGACGTGGTGCCTAACATTCCGCTAAGACGATGATTATGAATTAATCTATTTTGTTGCAATCTCAAAATGTTTTAAAATGTCACACAAAAAACAGTGCTCCTACTGTGCCATCATAAATAGCCTTGGAGTTGGACTGCTATTTTGCTACTTATTGATTGAAAGTAGAGTCATTTGGAATAAGTATTGGAACTTCACATCACACTAGAAATCTTTAATTAAATGTTAAGTTTTACCCGTATGGTGGTTTAAATATATTTATTTAATATTTTTTTTATTTCCTAATGGTGATGGATTACGGTTTAAAAGTGTTATTAACCAGCCGGAAAATGGAATTTCTTTAAACTCATGACGCTGATCACATACGTTGTATACACATTACAACTTAATGTTAGAAACTGTTGCAGTCATCGAAACTCTACCTATTTATGTAGTGTGTGCCAAATAGATTAATTATGCTATATCCGAAAAATAACGAGAACAACATATATTGTCACCAACCATAAGCACTTCAGGAAACTTACATACGACATTTATAATATAGTAATAAGGAAACTCATAAAGCATTAGCAGGAAATGCATGTTTCTAACAACCGCTGGTCTTTGTTTTACGGAAACTGACAAAGTGCCTACACCATAGAGGACAATACATAAAAAAGCGACATAAAACATAACGAATTATTAAAGTTAAGGTCACCGCTGTTGAACGGTCCTCGCAAAGCATTGAGTGGTTTAAGCGGTTTGATGGCGCGCAAAACCTCGTTAACATGAAACCAAATCAAACTCTTTTATAAATAAGATTTAAAGCTTTAGTTATACTTATTAAGTTGGAAACATATTCAAGCGTATAGGCAGATGCTATGAAATATTACAACGTATTTATCTGTGACCGATAACTTGTTGCACTTTATAAGCAACTATAAGGACATTCGATTAAACATATTCATATTTACGAAACCAATTGAGAACTTGATTAATCGTATGTATCTTATTGTCGAATCATTGTTAACGGTCTTAAATCAAGTGTTAAATTTGTTAAAAGGCTGTTGCTATTAATATTCGTTACTTCAACAAATTTTGTATTTGAAAGTGACATGCAATTCATGCTTCTTGATCATATAATTGGCAGACAATGCTCGTGCATACGTTACATATATTTAAGATTAACTATTGTTTCAACAACACATTAACTACAACTTTGATTTAATAATGACTTCCTTTGATTGTTAACGTGCCAAGCGGTGATCTGCTTTCCTTGTAAAATCATGATAACGCGAGGATAGGTTGGATGAAAAGACGTAAACAACATCTAATGCTGAAGGCTGGTTTTATACATGACCATTAATCTTCATGCCATACAGCATCGTCGATTGCAAGGCTATTTTGTGTAACAACGAGTAGTATTCCTCGATATAAACATTCGCAAGCAACAAACATTCGTGCTAGATATAACTAAACAATACATGTATCTATGCACGTGTTTTCAAAACGTAATCATGGCTGTTTTGCGCCGACAAAGCGACGAAATTGCAAGTATTTTGCAGTTGCATGAAAATATGATTCTTTTTGACAGACACGTATGGCCTCAGACTATTTGCTAACAGTCAAATGGTCAACTTAAATTGAAAACGCACGTCCGATGTGACCCCACGTTACCAGCATGGTGACTGCCCGACATCAACGTGTTTTGTTAACAAATGCATGCGTTTGTCGTGGAAGCTCAAGAAAAGTCGATGAAGTATGTGGTATCGCTATATTCTATTTGTATCTGGTCTTAAAAGCGTATATGCATTATTATGATAGAACTGCAGTACCTTCCATATCAAGATGCTGTCATATTGATACTTTATTTTTATTTTATCAATTAATTAATGGAATGAGCTCGTAAACTATGTCATTACGTGTTATCACGCTACGAATATATAAGGACAAGTTCACAAATCGCAAATCAAACCGTATATTAAAATTAACATGAACGATAACAGTGTGTGTACGCATTTTGGCGAGGATAGCAATATCTATGTGAACGTTATTTACTGCGTGTGTTTGCGTGAAACCAATATATTCCTGTTGTGGTGTATTAGTATTACTTGATATTTACAAACCAAATACACATGTTATTTTGAATTACATAATGCGAATGCCTATAATAGGAAATGCTTAATTAACACCGTTCTTAGCAGTACGTATATATGTATGAGAAATCCCATTATCAGCATATAACCAATTTAGTATCTCTTTAAAGGTCGGCTTATGACATTACTGTTAGATGTTAAGACATATCACTGTTGAAAGTGAAACATAAATTATGTATTCGTGACATCTCACGCTTCTGATTGCAATCATAAATGAGGTATGTGTCGGAAGAACATATTCCACTGGATCTGTACCTTTGTATATAAAACGTGATAGGGTTTACTAGAAAACAACGCATGACCCTTTGTGCAAAAGAAAAATCTGGTTTGACATATACATCAAATCATGCTGCTGCGGATGTGTGACCAATAATATAGATATTGTTGTTTTTTTCTTGTCAGGTCGACCTGAAGAGTGTCTGTTCCGGAACACAGTTTCGCTTTAGTTATTTATCACGTTACTGAATTGCTTATACCTAAACTCACTTTCTAGGACTGATGAACACACATTTTTTATAATATCATTATGGTCTTCTATATTCTGATTTGTAGTTTTATTTTAAATTGTGACGTCATTTCTCCGTTTTCCGCCATCTTGGAATATTTACTTATGGGAATTAATGCATGGCAACACACATTTTTGGAAACAGTGGACTCTGAGTTTTATGAACTTCTTGTCACAAGAACACTCGGATAATTAAAAAGACCAACACTCATTATAGTGTAAGATCTTAAAGAGTTAACATATATCGCAAACCTTTTTCTTAAAAAAGTCATTAATAGTATTAATGTCTTACAGTAAAATTCAAGCGTAAAGAGCCGAATAACTTCATAGTACGTTTTATTCGGTGAGGATAAAACGCAATCAGTTAACGTATTCCAACAAAATTTAGTCAAAACGTTAATTATTAAATGAATGTCAACTGTATGCATGTTAATTGTGTAATACATTCTTTAATCTTGTCCATGGTTAACGGGGTAATGAGTACCGATGGATTAGGAGAAGTCAATACGACAAGACGATTTGAGAACTGATCACTAAACTTTAAAAGTCCTTTTATTTTCCAATTGTACGTTTTTTTTCATCGGTATTAATTACCTAAACCTATAAGCACTGAATAAAATTTGACATGTAATTGTAAAATACAATGCCCTTTTAATGTCTAAATAATCTTAAAATTGTTGTAGTGTTAATTACATAGCAAACCATGCCGGGGTCAACCTTTAGGCAAAAAGAAAACAATCCCTGGAGTAAAGGAACCTAAACGTGGTGAATCATACATCATTGCGCATATTGTTAGCATCAGATACAGTGCTAATTGGATACATTGCTTCGTCTTTTTATTAGGTTCAGGAACAGGGCAATGACACGTTCGTTCTACAGTCGTGACTTGTAATATTGTAAAGAACCGTTGGTTTTTCAAACTAAGAAGTATTACGTAGTAATATCTATGCATTACTCAATTGATTACCTTTATCGATCTTAACAAAATAATTTTACATGAAATTCAAAAATGTAAACAACAGCTAAATTGAATTAAATGCATAGGATGTGTGTTTGTTTTGTATAACAGATATCCAATCAATATGCGTTATATTTTTTGCCCCATCTATCTCTTGTGTGTTTGTGCATGTCGTTGACCACGGGATTTCTAAAGAAAAAGTGTATGTGTAAGAAAACGTCGAGTGTATGCGCAAACAGGAATCGGTTTAAAGTCTCCGTTATGTATATCAGACGTTCTTTGGTTGTGATACATTTATTTGAAACTACCGATGTAAGCATAATGTCATCATAGCAGTAATTTGTGCAACTATATTATATTGAGGCGGAGTTATAAATAGTATAGAACTTGGCCAGTGTGAAATGAATAGCTATATTAGAATTTTGAAAATACGACAAGTATTTTAATGAAACATGCAAATATATTATCCAAAAATGAGTATAGTACTAGGGATGTTATTCATGTGGAATGTTGATGGTCATGTTAAAAGCATTCTCCGGATTTTAACATTTTTCCATTAACGTTTTGGAAATGATGTATTAAATCAATCAAACGAGCCACTTGTTTTTCCGCTTCATTTGTCATCATTTTAATAAATGAGCGTGTGAACTTCTGAATAGTGTATGCGGAAAGTGCCGTCCCTGATTTATTTATGCGGTGTGCACAATCGACTATGGGATGACACTTTACGCACATGCATTAAGTCCTGTTTTACCAGATGCTCAAATCATGTTTATTATACACAATCATTATTATCACAGGTGCGCCATTTATCAGTTTATATTACAAAAATTGCCTCTAGACGAAACATGTGTCGCGCTTTTCAGTTTTCAGTAAATTAAAAATGAAATGTGTAAGAAGCTGACAGAAAAGCGAATGTGAGGATGGAAGTTAAAGTATAAATGCTAAGGCATATACAGTAAGTTTAATACAGGAATTGAATGTCACACTGCAGGGCAATGTTGTGTCATCATTTAGGGCTTGTCGTCAACTTCAAATATAGTAGCTATATTCTGTTAAGGGAGAAAACAGCAAAACCTAGTCATTTGTATTCATCATCATGGTCTTGGTACGAATAATGGAACAAACATTCTGATCCTATCTAAATAAATGCTAGATCTGGAACACATTTGCAAATTAATTCGAAATCAATTAAAGCTACCAGAGAGTTTTGGGAATGGACATACACATTGATTCTGACAATCTGACCATGAAATAAATGCGTTAGAAAACCATTTAATAAACAAGTTGAATCAAATCCATATAGTGACTTGACAGTTAAGGGAATCTGAACAAAAATACAAACATCGTTTGTGAAAGAAACTGCTGGCGTTTCAGGTAAAATTTTATTTTTAACAATGTATTTCAGCACTCAGTTTTCACTGTTGACATACGTTTTCGCCAATAATTTGTTTAAATAAATTATTTGGTAGCGTTTATTCGCAACCAAGGAACACGTGTACTAAGTTTATATGGCTCTTTACAAGTATATTATTCTATAAGACTTTAATAATATTAATGTGTTTTATTCAAACAAGTTCGCCAGATATGTCGCATTTTAAAGATCTTAAAAAAGAATCTGACTTTTGACAGGAATTCTATCAATTTATTTTTCCGAGCGCACGTGTGACAGGAACTACATACAAACAAGTTTATTGTTTCCCAAACTCGATCGTAATGACTCAAAATTGGTCATTTTGACCCAACTTCGGTCATCGGGAACACTATGTGGTCCCAATGTGATCATAAACGTGTCAGACTGTTTTGAAACTGGCAATATAATCAGACATACTCACACCTGAGCTGTTTACCATTAGGGACGACACTTTCCGCTTTTATGGAATGTTTTTGTGATTTATGAAGTCTCTTCTAACTATGAATTTTCCATCGGACCTTACATAGATATGTTTGCGCTAAAGCAACTGTTTGCTTTTACTAATTGGATGTCACAATGGTGAACGTATTAGTTCACAGCCGGATTTGCCTTACACGAATGGTCATAATTGGTTTTCTAGTACTCCCCCATTACATTATTAATACAAAAACATATATCCAATCGAATACGTTACTCTGACACGTAACTCATTTATGACTGCAATCGGGCTGCGTGAGATGTCACGAATACATAATGTATGCTTCAATTTCAACTGGGATTGGTCTTAACACCTATACGTAATGCCATTTGCCGACCTTTTAAGCAATTCTAATTTGATTACATGATGATGGTTAGATATCACATACATATGTACGCAACGTTTATTTAGCGTGTCATATAAAAAGGCTTTCTTGTTTCGCAATTTAAACATCATGCGTAAAGGTGTTGTTATTTTTGTAAATATCTAGCAATTATGAATAGTAATACAATGGTTCGACACCAACATTTACAAAAAAGTAAATACGATCAAATATAAAGCGTTATCCTAGCCTAAAGGTGTACATACACTTTTATTAGAAATGTAAATTATAAAATACGTTTCTTAGTGTGATCCTTTAAGGACTTGTTCTTCTTTATTCTTTGAGTGAAATGTCCATACATCTGAATAACATAGTGTATGAGTCTATTACGGAAATTAATTGATAGAATAACAATTATCAACATGACAACATCTTGATCATGTAAGTAATGTAGTGCTTACATACTAATGCAGAAACACGTTTGTGACCAGAAACAAGTTGAAAATTGCGAGACCACATACATTCATCATCGAACGATCTTGACCTCCCATAATCAACGCATGTATTTTACAACCAAAACACCAGGAGGTAAAGCGATTACTCTGAAGGCAGAGTACGGTCTCGTCAAACGTGCGTTTTCAATTGAAGCAGAACCTATAACGGTCAGCGAATAGTCTGAAGCGAATGCGTGTCTGTCACATAGAAAGCATATGTTCATACAAGTGCGAAATTCGTGCAATTTCATCGTTTTGTCGGAGCAAAACAGCCATGATTTTGTTTTCAAATCACGTGCATATATACATTGTTTTGTTTAGTAATATCTGGCATGAATGTATGTCACTTATGAATGTTAACTTCTTGATATCGAAGTATACTCTTCGTTGCTACACAACATTTCCTTGCGATCGCCGCTTATGTATTACATACACATTAATGGTCATAGCTAAAATCAGCCTACATCAATAGATGTTCGTTACGTATTTGCGTCTGACCTATCCTCACATAATCTTGATTTTACAAGGAAGCATATCACCGCTTGACACGTTAGAAAGCAAAGGGCAGTCTTTATACAATCAAATATGTAGTTAATGTGTTGTTAGAACAGTTGTTCATCTTAAATGTATGTAACTCATACACGAACATGGTCGGCAAATTAAATGATCAAGAAGCATGAATTGTATGTCACTTTATTTTGAAAATTTTGATTATTTGAAGAAAATTATATGAATAGCAACAACCATTTCAAGCCTCTATAACGCTCAAAATTTACGAAAAATAAACGGACATTTCGTACAATATTTCGTAAAATAAAGTTAACTCATTAACAATCAGTGTTTCTTATAGCAAAAGCCAAAATGTCAACGCAAGATGTGTTCTGGTTACATAGATTTTACAAGATATAAAATGCTTTTTTGTATTTTTGTGTGGCACAATATATTCCATTTTAATTTCCCGCAACGATATCTTTTTATACGGCACGCGAAGACTAAAATGGGACATAAACATGTGTTAAATATATTGTACCACAAACAAACACAAAATAGCATGTTGTATTGTGTTAAATCTATGTTACCAGAGCACAACCTGTGTTGAAATTTTNGTTAAGGGAATCTGAACAAAAATACAAACATCGTTTGTGAAAGAAACTGCTGGCGTTTCAGGTAAAATTTTATTTTTAACAATGTATTTCAGCACTCAGTTTTCACTGTTGACATACGTTTTCGCCAATAATTTGTTTAAATAAATTATTTGGTAGCGTTTATTCGCAACCAAGGAACACGTGTACTAAGTTTATATGGCTCTTTACAAGTATATTATTCTATAAGACTTTAATAATATTAATGTGTTTTATTCAAACAAGTTCGCCAGATATGTCGCATTTTAAAGATCTTAAAAAAGAATCTGACTTTTGACAGGAATTCTATCAATTTATTTTTCCGAGCGCACGTGTGACAGGAACTACATACAAACAAGTTTATTGTTTCCCAAACTCGATCGTAATGACTCAAAATTGGTCATTTTGACCCAACTTCGGTCATCGGGAACACTATGTGGTCCCAATGTGATCATAAACGTGTCAGACTGTTTTGAAACTGGCAATATAATCAGACATACTCACACCTGAGCTGTTTACCATTAGGGACGACACTTTCCGCTTTTATGGAATGTTTTTGTGATTTATGAAGTCTCTTCTAACTATGAATTTTCCATCGGACCTTACATAGATATGTTTGCGCTAAAGCAACTGTTTGCTTTTACTAATTGGATGTCACAATGGTGAACGTATTAGTTCACAGCCGGATTTGCCTTACACGAATGGTCATAATTGGTTTTCTAGTACTCCCCCATTACATTATTAATACAAAAACATATATCCAATCGAATACGTTACTCTGACACGTAACTCATTTATGACTGCAATCGGGCTGCGTGAGATGTCACGAATACATAATGTATGCTTCAATTTCAACTGGGATTGGTCTTAACACCTATACGTAATGCCATTTGCCGACCTTTTAAGCAATTCTAATTTGATTACATGATTATGGTGAGATATCACATACATATGTACGCAACGTTTATATAGCGTGTCATATATAAAGGATTTCTTGTTTCGCAATTTAAACATCATGCGTAAAGGTGTTATTATTTTTGTAAATATCTAGCAATTATGAATAGTAATACAATGGTTCGACACCAACATTCACAATATAGTACACTTTGATTAGAAATGTGAATTATAAAATACGTTTTTTAGTGCGATCCCTTAAGGACTTGTTCTTCTTTATTATTTGAGTGAAATGTCAATACATCTGAATAACATAGTGTATGAGTCTATTACGGAAATTAATTGGTATAATAACAATTATCAACATGACAACATCTTGATCATGTAAGTAATGTTGTGCTTACATACTAATGCAGAAACTAGTTTGTGACCAGAAACAAGTTGAAAATTGCGAGACCACGTACATACATGTACTTGATCGAACGATCTTGACCTCCCATGTATTTTACAACCAAAACACGTGGAGGTAAAACGATCACTCTGAAGGCAGAGTGCGGTCATGTCAAACGTGCGTTTTCAATTGAAGCAGAACCGATAACGGTCAGCGAATAGTCTGAAGCGAATGCGTGTCTGTCACATAGAAAGCATATGTTCATACAAATTCTAAATTCGTGCAATTTCATCGTTTTGTCGGAGCAATACAGCCATGATTTTTTTTTGAAATCACGTGCATATATACATTGTTTTGTTTAGTAATATCTGTCATGAATGTATGTCACTTATGAATGTTAACTTCTTGATATCGAAGTATACTCCTCGTTGCTACACAACATTTCCTTGCGATCACCGCTTATGTATTGCATAAACATTAATGGTCATAGCAAAAATCAGCCTACATCAATAGATGTTTGTTTCGTATGGACGTCTGACCTATCCTCACATAATCTTGATTTTACAAGGAAAGCATATCACTGCTTGACACGTTAGAAAGCAAAGGGCAGTCTTTATACAATCAAATAAAGTTAACACATTGACAATCAGTGTTTCTTATAGCAAAAGCCAACACGTCAACGCAAGATGTGTTCTGGTAACATAGATTTTACAAGAAATAAAATGTTGTTTTTTTTTTGTATTTTTGTGTGGCACAATATATTCCATTTTATTTTCCCGCAACTATATATTTTCATACGACACGCGAAGACTAAAATGGGACATTAACATGTGTTGAATATATTGTACCACAAACAAACACAAAAAAGCATTTTGTATTGTGTTAAATCTTTGTTACCAGACAACAACTTGTGTTGAAATGTTGGCTATTGCTATAAGGAACACTGATTGTTTATGAGTTAACTTTATTTTACGAAATATTTAACGAAATTTACATTAATTTGCAGCGATATTGAGGCTTTTACAAAGTAAACACTATAGTTAAGACTGAAAGCCATGACAAGAAAATGAGATGAATATGACTTATCATATTTTCAAGCGGTTGGGTAAATATGAGTATGTCAAATGTGATGCCCAAATCGTTGCTTACACAATGCAAAAAGTTATCGGTAAAAGTGCAATACTTTGTTATATTCCATAGTACATGTCTATAAGCTTGAATACATCGTTGCATCAATTTGATTTTTAAAGCTTTAAATCATATCCAATTTATACAATAATTTGATCTGGTTTAGTGTTAACGAGGTTTTGCGTGCCATCAAACCGGTTAAAACCAAAAATGATTTGCAATGACCGTTCACACCGGCTTTAATAGGTGTTTCACTTGATATCACGTTGTATATAAATTGTTCTGTATTGTATGAGCTATTGGTCACTTTCCGTAAAAAAACAAGACAAGCAGGTTTTTATAAAAATGTAGCTCCTGATAATGTTAAATTGGAACAATTGTATTTATATATTAAATGTTCTGGTGGAAGTATTGCCTTGTATTGTATAGGCGATTGCTCATTGCCCATGAGTACATTCGTTTAGACATGCTATTTCTCTCTCGGATATATCACTATTCATCTATTTGGTACAACACATCTAGAGATGTAGCCTTAAGATGACTACACCAGTTTAATACATTAAGTTGTAAATTGTATATAACGTATGTGATGAGCGTCACGTGTTTGCATTTACCATCTTTGTAATCACCTTGTTCAACAGTCACCATAACCATACGAAATAAAGAATATTACATACGTTTAGTTTTAATCATCTTAAGGCTAAATATTAAAACAATCTTTAAGCAAAGAAGTAAGATACGTTTTGTGTGTAACATTGTGAAACAATTTGATAGAACGTGACAATTTTGATGGATTGATTCATAAACATCTTCTTAGCGGAAGTTTAGGCAACTTATCTTCTTCGTTATCTGAAATAATAGGTGTGCCGTAATGTTAGGTTTCACATCAAACCCAATATCTACAGGTGTTCCCCGAAGAGTACATGCTGGGAACTATTCCGCTTCCATTCTTGTATACATCAATGACATATTTCGATATGGATTCCCAATTCACCTGTTTTGCAGACGATACAGCGCTATACATAATTGTCGAATCTCATTGATGCTGTTGATTCAACTATCTTCTGCAAAATCAAAGTCCCTCATAATTTATACAAAGTGTAACCCGCCAATTTGTTCTCCCGTTTTTCATAGTAATAGCCAAATCAATAAAGTAACTTCTCACTTACACTCGATCAAAGGTTCCTTCTATCTATCTATACAACTTTGATCGGGCCCAAAATTGAGTAGTCAGACGTTGGCTTGGTCCATATAACTTCCCAAGGAGGATGCAAACTTGAAGAACAGATACAACACGAACCAACAAGAATAATTTCTGATGGAACTCACTTGGTAACCCTGCATAATTTATACGAAAGACGCAACGTGAAACCCTGACAAACAGGATAACACACTGACTATTAAATTATCATTTTTTTTTACACCGTCATACTTGAGTTCATTGATCCCTTCCATTATAGGAGATAAAAAGGCTAATCACCTGCGACATTTTGATACTATTCGTAAGATAGCATGCACAGCACAGCTTGTCGCTCAGTCCCCCTTAGAGTTAGCTATAAACGACACTAAATAAATAAAATAAAGGCACACTATAATTACAATGACATTTATCATGCACCACTTAGGATGTTTTGAAGCAGCCTTTATGAGCATTCGTATACAAAGAATATCTTGGATAACCCTTATTATAGATGTGGTGAAATCGAAGATACTTATCATTATATCTGCACGTGTCCTTTCTATCGTGATCATCGTCTATAAAATAAACTATCTGCTTTCCAATCCATTACAGTGCAATTTCTTCTCTTCGATCAAAACATATGAAATAAATTAACCAATATGCAAACATATGCATGCATACAGTTGCGACAGGCATAAATTTTACCTTGCTGTCTTGAAGTAACAGTTCTTAAGTAATTACTGTTGTCCTGTGCAGCTACTGTATATTTGTTTTTTTCCCTTATTGTGGTATTATTCCTTTTCTCCATGTCTAAACAATTTAATGATTCAAATTCTCGTTTGGAGTTTTGTGTTCATAATTATTTTGTACCACTACTTAAGGCCTCTTTCTGAGATGTGTTACCTGTGTAATATATAACTGCAACGCAAGTATCGTGAATTAGAAAGTTGTTTGTAGCACTTTGATAAACAAACGCTAATGACTAGATTTTATAGTATGAATGGTACAATTAAAGTAGCATTAATCATCACCATCCACTAAGCTAATGATCCCTATTGGACGTGTTCAATATAATGAAATGACACAGAATGACAATGCAAATACCATGTTAGGTCATTCAAAAACCGGTGTAAGACATTCCATCAGAGGGATAAAGTTAATGCGAAAGAGCATTGACATGTTACAAGGTCTCTGATTGGGAGATATAAATACGATTTGTGGAATGGCATTAAGAGCATTGTTTATGTCAAATAATGCATAGAATCAAAACTTCTTCAGAAAACTACATTAACACATATATTCCATATAAATATATTATATTGATATTTCAAACAATTTACAGTATAATACTTCAAAAGTTTGTGTTTCTGTATATGGTAAACTCCAATATTACACTAGAAAAGTGCATGGTGCCCCTTTTGTCTTATTTGCTAAATTAAAGGATTCACAGATTGGCAAAATAACAATTTAAACACGTCACATTATACAAATGTATTGACAAGCAAAATAATACTCGTGACTAAGATTTTTTCATATATATATATATTCGTTTATTGATAATAATAAATCGTACGAATAATAATTTGTTTGTAAAGCTTTGCATCGTTAATTAAGTAAAACACATGTTTCACTGATAACATCATGTCATTTATATATCGAATTAACGAATACTTACTCCCAATCGTTGAAATTAAGAACCAAGTCACATGACTAGCATGTCTATCATATAATTATTCTACCCGCACATGAAATATATTGTAATTTTAATATCGCAGTAGTCCATATTAGCGTTGAATATTAATATGAAAAAACATAGTGTGTTACTAGAATGGTACTATAAGTAATACCAGACACAACAAACAAACGTGTTATGAATACATAACCCACATATGTTTTAACATCTGTTCAATGTACAAAAATTACAATGAGTTGAAAGTTGGGAAAATATAATCCCACAGTCCGTCTTAATTAGAAGAAAATGACTATGAATGGCGCAATTTTAATACCGTTTAACGACAATCCGGTCAATTTTAATACCGTTTAGCGACCATTCAATAAAGCGATTATGATGCTGATGTTGAAACTATTAAATCCATCTAACCACAGTGACCCGTAGATATATGAATATATGCAACACATCAACTCATGTTTCCTTGTTCAGCGTTTCTCGCCATTTCAAATTCAACCAAGGTTTAAAAATGTAATCTTAAAGTGGAACTGATATTAAATCGTGTATGCGTATGTGTTGTTTGATTGTTAACAGTTTAAGTATAGTTGTATTATATCGAATCTGAACAACAATTATGTTTGCAAGGATGCAAGTATGCTAATTTTATTTTTAATCGTTACATCGTTAGGATATTANCGTACGCATAATAAATTGTTTGTAAAGCTTTGCATCGTTAATTAATCAAATTAAATGTTTCACTGATAACAGCATGTCATTTATATATCGAGAATACTTACTCACAATCGTTGACATTAAGAACCAAGACAAATGATTAGCAAGTCTATCATATAATTATTCTACCCGCTCATGAAATATATTGTAATTTTAATATCGCAATAGTCCATATGAGCGTTGAATATAAATATGTAAAACATAGTGTGTTACTAGAATGGTACTTAAAGTAATACCAGACACAACAAACAAACGTGTTTTGAATACATAACCCACATATGTTTTAACATCTCTACAATGTACCAAAATTGCAATGAGTTGAATGTTCTTACCGTTGTGAAAGAATTCTGACTTGTTTAAGTGTCATTTTCAGATGCAGAAAGACGTTTTTGAACGAGTACAATTAAATCGTATTAATTCAAGTTAAGCAATTTGAGAAATTTAATTGAAACACGAATGTCTTCAAACAAAACATCATAAAATGAATACCTTTCTTTTTTTCCAATACTGTGTTTATGTGTATTTGTTCGTGGCTATTGGGTTTACTCGCACTATAACGATCACTTCATCACGTGTGTGATAAGTCCTTTGTCTCCTTTAAGAATTGAGGACAGTCAGCGACTCATACGTCTGTTTATGTTGGGAAAATAACATCCCACAGTCCGTCTTAATAAGAAGAAAATGACTCTATATGGCGCAATTTTAATACCGTTTTACGACAATCCGGGCAAATTTAATGCCGTTTTACGACAATCCGGGCAATTGTAATATCGTTTTACGACAATCCGGGCAATTTTAATACCGTTTAACGACCATTCAATAAAGCGATTATGATGCTGATGTTGAAACTATTAAATCCATCGAACCACAGTGACCCGTAGATATATGAATATATGCAACAAATTAACTCATGTTTCCTTGTTCAGTGTTTCTTGCCATTTCAAATTCAACCATGGTTTAAAAATGTTATCTTTATGTGGAACTGATATTAAATCGTGTATGCGCATGTGTTGTTTGATTGTTAACAGTTTAAGTATAGTTGTATTATATAGAATCTGAACAACAATTATGTTTGCAAGGATGCAAGTATGCTAATTTTATTTTTAATCGTTACATCGTTAGGATATTATTAACTTTATATAACGGGGTCGACACTTAAAAGGCATGTAATGATTTGCATTTTAAATTGCAAATTCCAAATCAGCCAAATACAATTCAAGCTAACCTCAAGCCTTTTGGCAAATACGTTTGACCCCTAGTCATAATCTGCATTCGTGTTATGCTTTCCAATTAAGATAATTGTTATAACGTGCGATTTGGTTTCTATGTTTGCGTTCCAATGACTAATGTTTCCAATTAGATTGTGGAGCACTTCATTTATCAGCAGAGTTATTGCCCTAATATAATGTAATAACGATAACATTATGCAATATTTGCAGTCTTGAACGATCTATCATAGCAGCACCAAATAGTCCGTTAGGTTAACCTACATTCAGAAGTTCGAATGGCAGCAGCATAACGTTTAATATGTTCGTAGAATTTCTTGTTTTCAGTTAATTATATTAAGATATGCGAAGACCGAAAATCAAACTGAGAACTTTGACGTCTTACGTAATTTGGAATGCCTTGCGTTGTCTGCGATATAAAGACAGTTACACCAATTGTCAAACAGTATGTGACACGTTTTAAATTCTGTTACACATACGTCACAGGCGCAAATATATGTATACACTGCTTAAAATTGAACAAGATGATACCGACATGTTAAGGCATAACTTGAATGACCTAAACAATTGTAATTGACGTAACAAACTTAAGATACTCCTGGATAATAACTTGCAACGTCTTGGAGGAAGACTTGACACAAGTTTTTTCGGAAACGTAAGTAGTCAAACATCAGCGCAATATGTTTTGTCATACACTGACCAAGTTATCCTTATGGTAGATATACATAATTATATGATCTGAGCACACGATGCTTTCATTTCAATACTTTTTTCAGCGACATGAACTGCCAGTCATCAATTATTTGATTTTACAAGACTAACTTACACTTTGGATAGGTTTCACAGATACCAAATACATGTTTAGCTGTTAAGTGGAGCAGTATAGCCTCCTCAATTCTATGACCACATTG
The DNA here is from genome assembly GCA_007657795.1 of Dreissena rostriformis. Classification (NCBI taxonomy): domain Eukaryota; kingdom Metazoa; phylum Mollusca; class Bivalvia; order Myida; family Dreissenidae; genus Dreissena; species Dreissena rostriformis. The sequence goes on along the minus strand of VMBQ01000397.1, from coordinate 94,783 downwards.
CTAATGGCATAGTACATCAGATAATGTATTCTAAGACAAAGATATAAATGTTTTACAAAATATACATGGACAAAGTCCGCGGTTGAGCAGTGGACATTACTGATGGTTCACCACAACAAATTTAATGCGTATATTGTATTTCTAGTAAATTAAAAAACACAAGTATTTAAGAGCTTATATTAAAACCAAAAAGGTGTATTTCGTCTACGTCGAATAGTCAATGTAATGCACTTAAAACCTCAGCATAACATTGGCATTGGTTATATTTAGAAAATAAAACACAACTCTTAAATTCTGTGTTAAAGTGTTGCCTGTTTTGCAACACTCTATTTCAAAAAGTAATGTGTTTGCTTTATCGTGTTGAGTTACTTGTTCAACAATCGACTATTCAAAACGGTTCGAAACACACACTGATAGTCGTTAAATAAGCCAATTTATGCAATATCGTTCCTAACAAATATAAGTTAACGTTAATCAAATAAACATGGGTAATTGATGTCACTTGGCTCAAAGCGACTTAATAATTAATCAACCGAACCGAGGCCTTTTCCCGTTAACTGATTTTTTATATTCAGCTGAAACACATCATTCTGTATTAATGACGAAGGAACCGTGATAACCGGACCAGTTTCAAATGGGCGAGCGTGTCATTGAGCATCAAGCAAATACTACTTAACGCGAAGATCAAAAAGAGAAATTCTTTATGAAATTTGAAATATAAATCATTTCGATTAAATGGGGAAGTTTAATAAATAATTAATGTTACAACCACGAGCTATTTGTTTTCTTCAACACAATTGTCAGTAAGGCTCAATCGAATTAGTAATCAATGCAGCAGTAAATCGCTGACACTTGATCAGAAAACATTTAAATGTAATGATATAAATATCAACAGTTGTATTTTTAAACTTAAAAAAAAATCTGTTTGAAGATATTACAAACAACTAAGTAGCAAACTATTAACACCCTCACAGTATTTTCAACCCTTATACAAATAAAATCTGTTCGAAGATATTACGAACAACTATGAAGCTAACTATAAAACCCTCTCTGCAAACGGTTCATCCAGCACTGCTCTGTTTCACCCGCACTTCTCTCGTCAAGCAGGGTATACTGTGCGTTATAACTCAAGATCAATACTTCCAAAAGTATTTAACAGCCATTCAACTGAAATAAATAAGCAGGGTTCAATTAAAGCCAACAAGTTCAATCAGTTGAAAGTTCAATTGAATTTTTATCGAAAACAAGTGTTCATTGTTGTGTTTTAAACTGTGCAAATATTGGTCTTTTAACATAATACAATTTGAGAGCCCCGCCTATTGCCAATATTTTGTTTCTAAATACAGGCAAGTGTGTGTATACGTTTGATGTTGCGGCGCAGATTAAATTGCAAACAATGCCTGACGCTATGAGTTATCGAGCGATTAAACGAATGCTACCAATGCATGGCTGTTGAATATAAAAGAAAGAATGTTAATCCATATGCAACTATTTACACACCAATAACAGAATTGTAATGTATTCTCTTGACAATCAGTTAACTATGTAAACATAGATTAACTGTTTATACTTGTTGCAAACTAAAGAAAACAATATTCCTACTTTAATGTAGCAACTACGTTTGGCAAAAGGATACCTGTCTTAAATAAAATACTACTGGAGCTCAAAAATAATGTCTGTCCTGATAATAACAGTGAAGTTTCAGTTTTCCTATACAAACGTATAAAGTGGTTCATATTATGAATCACAAACAGATGAATATAAAAATAAATTATTACGCATTAGTTTAAGCGGCACGCTTGCAAATATTACAATTACCATCGATACATTAAATTGTAATATTATCGAATAAGTGTTGATCGTTACTCCGTTTCAATTGGATTCCGCTGGTATGGTGTTACATTCAATGTACACATGTTTGGATGGTGATTACTTCTGGGCTCAATGTAAGGTATTAGCGCTCAGTTACTACCGTTAACCCCCACCCCAACGCTTCGTAATTACCGTTCCAATGTTATTACCCCAGTTTTAATAATATTATTATGTTTTATGTCGTTTTGTATGTATTGTCTTGGCTTTAACGGCTATTGGTCAATTGCCTTGAATAAAATACTATATATAAAACTTTACATTTGTCTTGAATGAAGTACTTTTTATATATAACTTTATAAGACTTAAATCATATAAACATTACCTGCGATATTTTAATTATAGTATTATACATTTTTGCTTTGATAAAATTATGCTATTATCGGTATTTGTGCGTGCGATACGCAGTTACATAATGTTTAAGACTATGATATCCGTTTCCATTAAAGTTTCACTTATCAGTATTGTGCATGACTTACTACGGACAATCCACGACCGCATGTCACGGTAAATTTCAAAGAGAAAATATTATATACGAAATACTGTAAGAACCTTTTTTGTTCAAATTATTGGTATCCAGTAAAATATATATCTCATACACGAACATGTTCTAACAACAGATTGAATACAATACCTTATGTTCTTCAATGCATGTTAGTTCGCTAAATCTAGTATTCATACAGTGTTTAACTTTTATGTGAATTACATTTTAGTTAACAATCATTCCAATCAATGTAAGAACCACATGGTTATTTGAAAGGCTGCGTGCAAAAATTGAAGCTTCAAATTGGTTCGAAAAATAACATCCATGATATTGTATCCATTTCAGAAAACATTTGGTCGTGATATGCTTGTGTGACCTAATACGGCAATGCTTAAAAAAAACCAACATGTTTAACAATCAAAGTCTTCTTCTCTTTCAGCGACATTCCATTTGTTAAAATCAAAAATGATGAATTATGTTATTTCTTTAGCACGAATTATGTATCCACATGTTTTCTATGTCTGTGTTCTTCTGATTGATGTCGGGATGGTGCTCCAGACTGTATAAGGAAACGTTCACATGTAAACCTTTTTATAAATCACGGCGATATTAAGAAGTAGAAGTGTATTCCCACCGAACAAACATATGTAGAGAGTTCATTTATCAAAGTTGTTCCTATGGGAAAATACATTAAGCTTAGAACTAAAACCTCTTGACATTATGACTTGCAAACGTGTTCTTGATAATTTTACACAACTATACATACTCTCGGATCGCATGAGCAAACCGTGAAGGCAACACACCTTTTTCTGATCCTGTCATTCTATAGTAAATGGAAAGACACGCAGCTTATCATCACTCCATAATATTGAAACCTTTACTCGTCTTTCACGAATGGGGGTTTTGATGAAGCAAACGAAGTTATACAACAGAAAATACACCTTATGCACTTCCGAAACAATGTTTTCATATAGTCAAACACAGAATCGTCATTCATCGAAATTAAAAAAGAGTTAAGTAATAACAACTCCTTCAGGAGCACAATACAATCGCATTCAATATATAGCGCCACACCGCAGTGCAGCGCCCAGTTAGAACCTCAGTGTACTTTTCCATATTCATGTGTTGACCATATTCACGAGACTTAGTTCAAATTCACATCCTAGGAATCATGCACAAATATGTACCAATACAAATCACTTTATTCAAAATAGTCGATGCATTATTCTCGTTGGGAAAAGCTTTTAACAAGTGTGTGTGTGTGTGTGTGTGTGAGTTATCATTCCATGATTAGTTGAATGTCGTCTACTCTCAGATTGGAGATATATGTAATTTAATAAAGGCATACTTACACACATTACCAAAAGAGAAATACTCGTTGCCATCTACACGTCCTTTATGGTTAACAATTAGGTGACCGCCTTAGAAAAGCCAATTCAAAGCGCGTGCTGTTTACACCGATGTAATGGCTTGCCAAGTGTGTCACTGTCCTCAACCTCGCTTTTGATACAGGTACACAGACAATCTGTTATGGTAATATTATGACGTTCCATCGCATTCTCTTCGAATGACAAACGCAATCAAGTAACGTTTCCATTTTCAAGAAGTTTATTTACCACAATGTTCTCATGTACAATTGACATGTATTTAATAGGTAACGTTTCGTCTAGAATTTGTTTAAATACGGTAATTGGTAGCGTTTAATCGCAATAGAGTAAAATGTAAAATTAGGTTATTTGGCTNGTTGATCGTTACTCCGTTTCAATTGGATTCCGCTGGTATGGTGTTACATTCAATGTACACATGTTTGGATGGTGATTACTTCTGGGCTCAATGTAAGGTATTAGCGCTCAGTTACTACCGTTAACCCCCACCCCAACGCTTCGTAATTACCGTTCCAATGTTATTACCCCAGTTTTAATAATATTATTATGTTTTATGTCGTTTTGTATGTATTGTCTTGGCTTTAACGGCTATTGGTCAATTGCCTTGAATAAAATACTATATATAAAACTTTACATTTGTCTTGAATGAAGTACTTTTTATATATAACTTTATAAGACTTAAATCATATAAACATTACCTGCGATATTTTAATTATAGTATTATACATTTTTGCTTTGATAAAATTATGCTATTATCGGTATTTGTGCGTGCGATACGCAGTTACATAATGTTTAAGACTATGATATCCGTTTCCATTAAAGTTTCACTTATCAGTATTGTGCATGACTTACTACGGACAATCCACGACCGCATGTCACGGTAAATTTCAAAGAGAAAATATTATATACGAAATACTGTAAGAACCTTTTTTGTTCAAATTATTGGTATCCAGTAAAATATATATCTCATACACGAACATGTTCTAACAACAGATTGAATACAATACCTTATGTCCTTCAATGCATGTTAGTAAGCTAAATCTAGTATTTATACAGTGTTAAACTTTTTATACGAATTACATATTAGTTAACAATCATTCCAATCAATGTAAGAACCACATGGTTATTTGAAAGGCTGCGTGAAAAAATTGAAGCTTCAAATTGGTTCGAAAAATAACATCAATGATATTGTATCCATTTCAGAAAACATTTGGGTGTGATATGCTTGTGTGACCTAATACGGCAATGCTTAAAAAAAAACATGTTTAACAATCAAAGACTACTTCGCTTTCAGCGACATTCCATTTGTTAAAATCAAGAATGATGAATTATGTTATTTCTTTAGCACGAATTATGTGTCCACATGTTTTTCTATTTTCTATGTCTGTGTTCTTCTGATTGATGTCGGGATGGTTCTACAGACTGTATAAGGAAACGTTCACATGTAAACCTTTTTATAAATCACTGCGATATTAAGAAGTAGAAGGGTATTCCCACCGAACAAACATATGGAGAGAGTTCATTTATCAAAGTTGTTCCTATGGGAAAATACATTAAGCTGAGAACTAAAACCTCTTGACATTATGACTTGCAAACGTGTTCTTGATAATTTTACAGAACTATACATACTCTCGGATCGCACGAGCAAACCGTGAAGGCAACACACCTTTATCTGGTCATGTCATTCTCCGCAGGGGCATGTCATGAAAAAAGATAATAAATTAACCGAATCAAACAATTCGATTATCACGAATGTTTCTTAATAAGTCTCTATACATGCGAATCTAAAGAAAATTATAGTTTATAGTAAATGGAAAGACATGCAGCTTATCATCACTCCATAATATTGAAGCCTTTACTCGTATATTTATATATATATATATATTAGGCAATTTAGAATATTCAAATGTGTAATTCAAGTAGGTATACACGATTTTATAAAAATATAAAAGTGATAACAATATTCCTCACATTTGGTCATTTATAAAATATGTTAAAGTACATACCCGTGCATTTGCTGTAGCAATTCAACGAGGACTGTGTTTTCCACAGTCGTGTACTTACATTACATATTGTACTTTTCCCTTTGATGTTTTTTGTAGTATTTTTATAAATTCCGCATAAGGTGTAAAGAATATCGACGCTAACTGTGGATACTGACCTAAAATGAGGCAAACATTATTAAATGAACTGCATAATATTCACCGTCAACCAATGAATGTGAAACGGTTTAGAATACGGCTACAAAACTCATGAATAAACATTATAATTTAAAACTAATATAATCGCCATAAAATGCTCTTAAATAGATTTATTACACTTAAATCTATGATTTACGAAACTCCAAAAACTCATTGTTATGAGAGAAAAGGCAGTGAAATGTTAGCCTCGTTCTTGGAAAACTGGGCTTAATGCATATGGGATGGCACTGAACGCGCATGCATTAGCCCAGCACGAGTCTCATTTTAACGTTTGAAATAAAATTCATCACGTTTTTACTATAACGTCATGTTTATGCGCAAAATGCGTTTAAAATAATAAAAAAATCATGGTGAATTAGTTTAAAGAGATTTGAACACTGTAATCTTAACACTGCAGTGACGAATGGGCATTCTATTTCGGTTTGAAATATTGAAAATGTACATATAAATGACACTTGTAATGCAAAATCTGTAATTGATAGACGTGTCGATTGCAATTCTGTCTTGAAACTCTTTTGCCTGGACCACCTGTATTCTGTTTTAACAAGCGTACAAAGTTGTGATATGAACGAAATATTGTTCACATAAAAAAGCGTGATTAAAACACGCACTAATTTAACGCCACGACCGATCCTTGGAAAAAGTTTAAATGTGTTTTTTCATGTGTCATTGTCGTTTTTGAATTTACGATTCATCAGGTATTCATATACTAGCTTTTCCTGTGTATATAACTAATTATCAAGACTAATTAACCGTGGTACGACTGAAATATAAACGCGAGTTTTGTTATAACATCAATCATCACACCTTGATAAATGAACCGATTTAAATGGAATTTAACGACCATTACCGTATTTTAGGTAATGATCGTGGTATTGTATTTACGTTATGTTTTGCTTTAGTCTTCACATACTATGCATTATTCAAAAACAATTATCTTGTTTAATTCATTCGCACTATAATAGTTTTTACAAAAGGCTTATGTCAGTATGTCATGTACATGAACACATGTAATAGTCACTACACTATTTCTGACAAATGCTTCAATAATTGTGTCATCATGTTTTTGTCACATACACTTTTTTTGCCAATATGAATAATACATTTCCACAGCAAGCATGAATGCAGTAACAATGCAAAACGGTATAAGCATATCTGGTGACAAAAATGCATGCTAACGCTATAACAATTGCTTACATACAGACTTAATATTTAGGAGGTCATATCAAAAGGACTTCTGAAGTTCCCAGGAACTTTTTTAAATGTGTACTAAAACGGATTTCTCAAATAACTGCAAAGGCTAGTTCACATCGTTGTTGTAGACAATGAACTGTTTGGGCTACCAACTTACGTTAAGGAAGAAAAATAAAACGTTTATTCTAAGACAATTTTGTTATATACTTTTAAGAAGATTTACAAGTTGATATCAATTGAACAGTTTTCAATTAACTAAAACTAAAATCACTATAAGTATACAAATAGAAAATGTTAGGAAGGTAGATATATATCATGAAAAGACTCCACCAATGTCCACGAACATTAAAGCATGTCTGGTAAATGTTTTTTGTACATAAATGCAAATGCTTGTTCGTACACCATAAATTGTTGAGGTTAACATTCTACGATTACAAAGATACATTTCAGTTTTATTTCAAGACAGACAATGTTATATTTGTCAACTGAGTTGCTAATTGAACCCAATATAAAGTTTTTACAATCAAAACTTAAACAACTATTAATATTTTTGTATAACAGATGTATATTATTTAATATCTAATGCGTGATATTACAAAACAATCATGTACAAGTATCTTCCTTATATTTATCTATGTATCTGAAGCTAGGATTTTTGAGCCGTTGACTGTATAAATCTTGTGATGTTTTAAAAATCCATGCATGTAAACCTTTCCATTCTGAGCTATCAATACTAAATAGGATATTCCACTTTGCTTTACAGGTAGGTGTTTCCATGTTTAGCAAGTGTTATATTTAGTGTGATATAATTTAAGCTTAATTTATCCAGGAATACTAGGAAAACTACAAATTGAATGTTATTAGTTCATTTGATGTCCTTGAGTTTAAGCGAACATAAGTATTTTTTAATAGAATGTATCATTCCTTCAAATTGTAGAAAATTCAAACTAACACCAAGATTGTGTTCGAATTCTATTCTAGTTTTAAATGTCCCCTTGTAAATCATGATGTCTTTATCAAATCTCATTACTTTGTAATACCAATTTTGGACATAAAATGGTCTCTGTCTGACGAGGAAACGTATGATTAAGAATAAGTGGCAGTTCTTGGAATGTGCTGATATTGTATATAAGTAAAAGCTCAATAAAACATGCAAACGATTTAAAAACATCTTTCTAAAATGGATTAAATTACTTTTTGCGCATGTTTCAATATAACACTTCCCAAAGTTAAATATGTTTTCTAGTTTATGTATATTTTTAAAAACACATCATGATTAGGATTTGCTACATAAGTCCGTAACTTGTCTATGTAACCATAGTATGTTTTACTGTTTAATATACGCACAAATATGCAATAAGGCAAATTTATAACGACGCATGTCATACAACTGAAAATACCTTTTAATCAGGAGTAAGATTGAACATAGCTTGTTATTTAACAAATGCATGTATCAAGCTCCAACGTTCTGCTTTGACCTTATGTCAATGTCCTTCCGCATCAAATTAATCGCTCTGATGGAATGTCGTAAAATGGTATTTTAATGTCGTATCGCGGTATTTGAATTGTCATTTGGTGTCATTTACTGATAATGAACACGCCCGTAGGGGGATCAGTAGACAAAGTTGAAATCAACTGATTAAACTGGGAAGAAGATCAATTATAGGAACGTATGTAGGAAAGTGATTATACTACTTAAGCAAAATGCAATGTTATTAATTGCTCAACACGTTCTAAGCACGACCCTCAATATTTATTTTAAAATTAAAACTACATTTGCGAATTTAAACGATTTATATATGTGCATTAATACATTAATTTAAAAACAGATATTGTCACTGTTTTCTAGTAGCGTATTGTGATTTCGGGGCATACGTGCTATCAATTGATTTCTATCGTCTCGTAATGAGGAAAATAATTTTAACAATAGGAATAATGCATCGTCAGAAGAAGTATTATGATAGAAGTTCTTGTTAACATCCGCTAGTCTTTATTTTACGGAAAACGAATAATTGTTTAGCACTAAAGGACAAACATACACAGTGAATTCAACGTGAAAACTACATGGAACGGTCAAGGCAAACAATTACGTGTTTAAATCGAGTGCAAGGCGCGCCAAACTTAACACTTCGCTTAAAATTATTCTAAAAAAACACTCGTGTAAATAAACATTAGCCTGATCATATGTCACACACAACATTCGCCATAACCATAATAGCATACGTATTAAGTGATAAGTTATTCGTTAACAAAACATTCTCATGAGGCCAAAATGGAAGTCAATGTATAGAACGTATATAATAAAACTAAATTGTAAACGTTTGCGCTGTTAATATCTTTATACCTCAGAACTCAATGCCATCGTTCGGTTTTTGTCGTATGTATTGTAAAGCAAGCAATTGGGGCGTTATCTATACTAAATACAACATGTTACGTGTTTCTTTTTCATCAACCAAACCATCACATGAAACTCAATGCTTCAACAAATATTTGATTCTCATGCATTCTCATTTATCAAATTTTTTCCTCAAAATATTTTTATAACCATAAACTACAGTATATAACCCAAATAACAATATATGAGTTATCATACATATGTCTGCTCAGACCACACATGCGAGCTTATTAATAGCAAAATGCTTACCAAACTTTTGGTATAAACAATGTTCATTTCTATAGTTTTATAATATTTTGCTGTGTGAGGGGGGGGGGGTGCACTTAAAATTCAGTTAACTTGTTCTAGAAATGTATTTGCTTTCTATAAGCACATTTGGAAAATACAAAAACAAGTATATCGACCCAATAGATTTGCCACGGTATTGTTTCAAAATCATTGACAATGGAAATCAAACACGTTCAACTATTCTATTATTCTAAACAAAACTCGTCTTCAAAAAGTAAATGGTTATAATTTAGTAAAAACCGAAGTAATTTAACTAAACCGTTTAAAGTAGTTAATGATAGTTCTTATTTCAACATACATAAGGCTTTAAGCCCATGTGTACACACATATTACAAACAATTTATTCACAGATGGTCAATGACGTTCAGAATTTTTTAACAAAACCTTGATCAAAATATTTATACAACAAATGTGTATACACTTTATCGTATTAATTATTTTTGTTTATACAAAGTAGATTAATACAGGGGGTAGATCGTACGCAAGTAACTGTTGTGGCGTAAGTGAGAAAAATATTAACTATTGTTCAAAATGGCGGCCAACGGCTGATATTTTGATTTTTTCGCCTGAACTTTTGAAAGGTTTGTACATTTACCATACTTATTCGACATTATCCATACGCGCAAGGTGTGATACTGATAGATATTTTACCTCGGTATAAATCCTGTAGCTGCATTATCAATATTAAAAAAGTTATTGACGACTTAATACGCAAGTTCCTGATGGTTAACGNCCTATTTTCAATGTGCATGCCAAATTTCAGATCGATCTTTCAACAAGAAATGCTTGAAAATGCATTTTATAATAACGCCTTATAAGCCATCTGGCTTGTGCTGTCGGTGCTTTGATTTATAAAGGGCGTTCAAGAGCAAAAACACACACCTAAATAATACAAATCAGTCAAAATACTGAAATATGTGTACATGCTATGTCGACGAAGAAATAAACTATTATTTAAACGTGTTTATGGCCTCTTTCAGCACCAATTGATGCGGTTTGAGATACTCAAGACGAGTTTCTGTACCTTTTTTTGTATTTTCCACTGAAAAAGCTGTTTTTTCTTTAAAATTTTAAAACCAGAACAACAGCCTCAAGTGTAAAACATGCCTTCGAGGAAAATATGATGTTTTTTTAGAGAGTACAGCCCTTCATGACTCGATTATATAGTATATTGTAACCTGGTGGACACAGTTGTTAACTATGTAATATGTGATAATTGTGAATAGTTTGTTTTTATATCGCCTTTTGTCCAGTCGGGCACATGCTTTTTGTGAATTAAAGTGTTAATCAGATAAGTAAGTGTTTGCTGACCGATTTTTACATGGCGATGCGCACACAATTAAAATAACGCCTTAATTTAAAAGACCGTATTTGATTACGAGTTTGATGGGCATTACTTACACTATTTGAGAAAACGTTTAGATTGGGTATTAATTAGGTACAACCTTGTTATTACCAGTGTTATCATTTAATTTCGTTTATTTCTTGGAATACTAGTATGAAAATGTATTTTATCTGTACACACAATCGTGTAATTGTTTAATAAGTCGGTGTTGTAAGTAATGTATGTGTTTAGGTAAATACTGTTTTATAAAAGATACGATTCAGAGTTAATTTGCTTTCTGTACGCAAGCGTAATGGATACCAGTTATTGCCTGTACATATTTTATGAACACGCGTACGTCAAAACCATATTTGTCTCAGTTTAATGGGTTATTGTGATAAATATTGAATTAGTGTAAACTAGCCAACCCGTCCCTATCTAGACGTGTAAATTCCACAGAGTTTGGATCAAAAAATGATTTTACTTTCATCGCCAACCGCTTGACTGGATTGCCGGATTAAATTATCTGTTATGACTCTTCAATACAGTGTCCAAACAATTATGCTATGAAAGAGACGATATTGGTACCGTTGCGAACTAGCCAATACACACTATCGCCTTTCTATTCCGCGTTGTCAATTTCCATTGGCTCGTGCAGTGACGTCGTGGTGCCACGTGATGAAGTGACGTCCGTTGTACATTTACTTCTGTGTGACTTTCATTTGGATTAGAGAACAGACGAACATTTGGAAGAGGACGTTGTTGTGTTTGATGCGTCATGAATTATTGGATAATACTTCGCTTTTTGCATCGTTTCCCTCCTGCATGAAAGTTAATAACTTATATAAAGTCCTTAAATATTACATTTTAATTTATAATTGTTCAAATGCATTTAAACATTTAATATCCTAAATATTTGACACGTTTAAATTGTAGTTTGAATATACGTTTATGCAATTATAAAAATTACATGACGTTTTAAGATTCATCAAATAAATAAAAAGTTAAGTAAATATAATTTTTGTATTGCGTGAAAACCTGTGCAAAAACACTTAATATAAGACCAGTAAACAGACATACGTTCAATTTCGAGCATTACTTATGTAAAATTAACATATATATCTGCTTCCACCAAAAGTATAAACATTTAACGCCGATATCTCGGTTCGACCAATAATTTAAAAGTACTAATTTCTAATATGCTTTTCATAAGGACTAATGATTTAAACATAAATTCAGTATCGTATACACTTCGTTTGCATGCAATAATAAGGAAGGTACACGTTTTCTAAATAAAAGTGTGTGTCCTTTATTTTATTATACACGCTAGGTTAGTACAATCGGCTAGAATTTTTGAGTTTAAATAATACTGAAAATAGAATTATTAAAAATATTTTACACATTTGTACAACATGAACAAATATTTATCGTTAACATTCGGACTTAAAAATAGTATTATGAACTAGGCCTTTTATTATCAGGTTTGTTTCTTATGAAGTTTATCAAGAAAATAAAGTTTCATGTTTATTTTGTTTTCAAAGCAATCCAGCAAGATACACTGTATTTATGTCGCATGGTTGTATAACAAATACTTTAAAAACAGAACAACATTTTACCGCGTCCAATTTTTTGTTTCCTGCAAAACGACAATAGAAAATACTCAAATGCAATTTAAAACGCGACGATATCACACAACTTTTATTTGCTATTAAATATCAACATCAGTTATGTTCTTTGAAAACTAATCTGATATTTAAATAATTAACATTACAATCAAGTAAATAACAAACACATCATAGTAACGTCTTAATTAGAAATAGTAATATTATCTGCAAATAAAAACATAATATCTTGGTTTGTTTATATGTATTATTGTTATCGTGCAAAGACAAATAAATATAGAACAGTCTTGGCTGTGATATTCCAGTAAACATGATACACAGTTGTTGTGTATACACACTGTAAAATAATTATTATTCACGGGACATTCGTTTTCGTTTATTTCGTGGGTTGACCGGTCCATGAATTTAAAACAATCACATCGGAAAATGACCACTAAAAATTCCTCATTGTTTTCCAAAATCAGAAATCTTCGAATGAAGGGGTATATCAGAAAGTCAATTTTTGGAAAAGACCAAGAAAGTTCATGCCGATAAAGATGTATGATTCATAGTATATCTTGCGATACGAGCTACCGAACAACGATTTTGCATACTGATAAGAGGACACTTTATTCTTATTTTTAAAAGAAATTTTTGAACCAAGTATTTTGGAATAAAACAAACACGAATTGGGTTTTGGGTTTGTGAATTTGTTTTTTATTCTCATTTGAGCGAAGCGCTTTCAAAGTAATATATGTGACTACAAGTACATTAGTTTCTTGAAGACTGAAACCTTATAATTTTAACTTCTAATGAGCTGTAGAACTTGTTCGTGAAAATAAGGCGGACAGAATCCCCAGGTCAAAATAGTTTTTGCTAAGTAGCATTTATTTAATTGCTACAGATGATATATGGAGTTCAATGACTTCAGTTAATTGTCCGTTCTTAAAAGTCTATCTGAACTGTTATATTGATAGTCTCCTGTCGCCTGAAAGAAGTTCATAAGGTTACATAAAAATAATTCCGATAATTGGTGTGGCATGGTCGTTATGACGTTAACATAAGGAATAAGAAAGCATAGGTTAAAACTCACTTGTTGCTCGCTATGGTATGTACTGTTGCTACCAAGTAGCTAGTTGAATCTAGCGATACCGATTGTCCTTTTTGCAAGCACCCTGGTAAAATATTAGGAAATAAGGAGTAAATACCTTCTGAATAAAAGGTTCTCGTATGGCAAAACTCACAGGTCAATTATTGTGAGAGATAAAACTATAATACAAACTCACTCAAATAAACATTTTTGAGATTTATCACTTGACTAGTTCAAATAAAATGGGAACGGTTATAAAATAGACAATTTAAATGTATGACACCACATAAAATGATTCATCCTTTACAGAATACGATGTATTTTTATCAAGTACAATGTCTGAAATGATGCGCACACTGAACTGCACGAATGCATGCACGATATGCACTGTGCATGGTTTATCAAACAATATGCATACCATTTTCCATAAACATATTGACATAAATGATAAATATAAAATGGACGTTCATTCGAAAACTAAACACACATATGCAACCTTAATATACATGTATGTGGTCGGGTTATATATAAAAACAGCTTTTGTACGGACATGTATTCTGTTAATTCGCCATATATACTACAAATAATAATACACCGATTCAAACATTAAAAGTCATACTTTTCCGTCAAATATAAAATGCGCATAGTATAATTTGGTAATTGTTTAAGTATTTGGTAACGCATTTCGTTTAACTTCTCAGAATTGAAATTTCCTATTGCTAAACAAGTAAAACAATATTAGGCGTGTTCATTTCTTTAGACATAATACGATTTGCGTTACTTAGACTTCACTTGCTACTAAAAGTGGCCCAATGACTGTTTAAATAGATATACAGTAACAGGAGGACATGAGTATTACAAAACGAGTTTAATTCTATTTTGAAATATGACAGTGCAAAATTAAATTGGTAAACGATAATATTTGCAAATAAAAGCCGGTTGTTGTTTTTTAACACTTTCCAAAAAAAGTTAAATGCCATTTGTTTCTCTTACCTATTATGCTATTATCGTTTGGTCACACAAATATGCAAAAGGTATGATACAAGGAATGTACTTGTTGAGACCTTTTTTGTGTATAAAAAAATGTATTACTTGGTGCGTTGAAACACACCGTCCAATAGACATGTATGTAATATTGTAATGTTGTTATGTAATAACTCAGTGGCGTCACTTTCTATTTATATAATTCACATTTCATTTACTCATCGGAAGCAACTGTTTCATTTGTATTGGTTATGCATGCGAAAGTATTAAGAAAAGAAAACGTCACTACGAACAACCTGATTATGTTTTGGTATTCGCACAAACACTTGTAAACGTGATTACATTTAATAATCGGATATTTCGTACAGCAACCCTTTTTTTGAACAGTGAACACAGTTCATTGCACATAGACGGCAACACTTAATTGTAGCGCCCTATGAACGTGCTATAATGTACGGTATAATATAGAAAATAGTAAGACCACTGAAGGCCTTCTCGCGTAAAAGTGACCTTGACCTTTCACTCAGTCCGCAAACGTAATAGTGACCTTGACCTTTAACTCAGTCCCCAAACGTAATAGTGACATTGACCTTAAACTCAGTCCGCAAACTTTAAAAGACCTCAATCTTCAGCTTTGGTCCGATCACAGTTTTAAGACAGACCGTCAGTGGTCTGTATTATTTCTATTATAAACATGTTCATTTAAGATATTGTAACAGGGTGATATTATCTCCCTGTTTTTTAAGTTAATTTCCCCCCTTTAAAATGTTGTTTCACATATTTAAAATAGTTATATTGTATATATAATACTGATTTCAACAATGTTATAACTATTGTCTTATGTTGCAACTATTATAAGTATATAGTTGTAACGAAATAAAGTTAATATAATAACTTATATAACATTTATTTAACAAGTTTTAGGTCGGCCTTCCCATAAGTTTTGGCAAGGTAAACATGTTGATCCTTATGACTAATTTAATGTACTTATAGTACTACTATTAGATATATTTCAGGGTTAGTTACTTTGATACATATTATTTAGTGAGAACCTATTAGATAAAGTAAATACTAGTTAAAACGATCATTTGCGTTTTGTTCTATATTACAACCTTTTTTAAGATATATAAGAACCAGGGCATAAAACGATCCTATAACAATATTCAGCCAGGTTTATTTTCTTTAAACATCCATACAAAATGTGTGTGCTTCATAAAAGTAAGACCTGAATTCTACATACAAGCGGATAGTATTAAGAAACTACATATGTATTTTTTTGAATTAACGACAACAACGTTTAAAAAAAACTACGGAATTTTCTCTTTAATCATTAATATTCGCCGGTAATATGATCAACACATATCTTCAGTAAATAAAACACAATTTATGACTTAAATACCGTGCAAAGTATTGCGATTAAATACTAAAATATTATTAACATTTAAAATTACATGCGAACTAAGTAAATTGCATTGTTTTAGCTCTTGCCATTTATCAATACAATACAAAAAGAACGTTCATTACCTACCAAACGTCTTCATATTTTTGTTTTTTCGTGAGAACTGTTTTCACGACTGTGAACATGTTTTATGAATACTATTATAGCATTATATGTTTTAACACAAATAATTCTGAAATATTATTATGCATAATCATGCTGGAAAAGGATTAATACAAATCTTCCGTAATTAAAACGAAATCTATGATTTGAATACCGTATGAAGTATTGCGATTCAATAATGAAATGTTATTTACATTAAAAAAAAAAACAGGTACATGCGCAATAATTGAATTACATGGTATGTGTTACCTTTTGCTTTTAGTTAATAATGGTGTATATTGTATAACGCAAACTTGACTTAGTGGTATCTTGAAAATTTTGTCTTTGTTGTTTTTGTGTTGTTGTCCTAGACCATTTAATGTATTGATACTTTATTTAACAACTTATCACATTCAATACTGATCAAATGTTCATGCTTTAATATATGTTATTATGTTTTGAACATGTATATTCATGGACTGTATGTCTATTGTATTTTGAATAAACCTATTTACATTATAAGATTTAACGCAAATACGTTTCGTATATTATTATTTATAATTATCAGACTTTTCGCTGTGTGTATATACCCAATTTTTATGGTACATAACACCATTTAGTTGTTACAGTTTCACGTTCTAATTTTGCTTTTGCTGAAAATGTTCCAATACCGTATACTCGAATAAATCGGAAAGCGGCGGTTTATTGAATGTCTAAACAGTAGTTATTTTGCAATTAAAACAAATGGTATTGTAGCTATCAAAACTCATACTTATAAGTCAGAACATGTTACATAAACAGTAATAAGCAGTATAGTAGTAATAGTTGTTGTGTTGATATTTTTTTTTTAAATTTTGTTTACATAAATTAACCATTTCATTCGTGTATTTTTCAGAGCGGGTGTTGTCAGTTATCATCCCGTCTTCTTCCCGCGATATCAACCTGACAACTATGTCTCCGTTCGCAAATTACAAACAAGCAATACACCGTTTGAGTATAGAGGCGATGGCCCTCGGGGTTTGATAAGACTATTCATGGGCTTCATAAAGCGAGACAACGATGGAACCACCGACTCCAACGGGGAGTTGTTCGATAATGACGTGTACGATAGGCTGGTGGAGGATATACAAGACAGGACACCACATGAGAACACACCAAAATACAGTAAACGTTATTTTGACAGACTTTCGTCGGGATTTATTCGCAAGAAACGTTCGGCTGCACCGCCTGTTGTCAATAGTTTACCCAATCCACCTCTTAACGTTCAGACAAATGGACATCAAACCAAACCCATGGAACATCCGAACAGTGATGTAAAGGGGGACTCTGTTAGGAACATGAAAGTACAAGTACAAGGTAAGGACGACGAAGGCAGTGATTACGACAAGCGAGGTTTTGACAGACTGAATGCTGGCTTTGTCAAGCTCCCATTCGACAGGCTAAACTCTGGGTTTGTAAAGCGCCCATTCGACAGGCTAAACTCTGGGTTTGTAAAGCGCCCATTCGACAGGCTAAACTACGGTTTTGTAAAACGTCCATTCGACAGGCTAAACTCTGGATTTTTAAAACGCCCGTTTGATAGACTAACATCCGGATATGTTAAACGTCGTTCTGATAGCAAAATTGATGAGGCAGATGAGATGAATGTAGATGAAGAAAAACGTGGATTTGACAGGTTAAACTATGGCTTCGTTAAACGACCATTCGACACACTTAATTCTGTATTTGTCAAAAAGGACCCCGAATCCTTTGAAAACGTTGGTAACGACGATTTGATCAATGAGAATAGGTACTTCGACCGATTGAATATGGGGTTTATAAAACGCAATGACATGGTGTCAGGAACTGATGCAGCTTCCTGAGTTGATGATAAACGAGGCCTTGACAGGTTAAACAGCGGGTTCGTCAAGAAAGGTGTCATGCTTGAAGAGACGGGAGATTTCAGCGGTCTTGACGTGAAAAACAAACGATATTTTGACTGTTTTACCAATGGGTTTGTTAAGAAGAACGACGATGCAAGTATCGAGAGCGATTGATGCGAAACCGATGTCGGAAAGCGTCGATTCGACAAAATATTCAGTGGCTTCATAAAACGTTCGCAAGACAACACAAGCAGTTCAGACGACCACAAAGAAGACAAACAAACCTTCGACAGATTAAATTCAGGCTTCATAAAATGAAACGAAGCATCGTGCTTGGTTGAACAGGAATGCGCTGATACTGATCACCGTATATAACCTTTTGTGCATTTAAGACAATCTTACATGAAGGTCAAATGCGTATCTGATGAAACGTTTTTATTCGGTCATACATCTTAATGTGTATTTTATGAGTGTTTATATGAAATTATATACTGCTAACACTCATGACAATTAATATAAGCATTATTGAGCATTTTGGTAAATATGCTTTTTATTTGAAAGTGCCTTTATGATGAACTAAATTTACTTATTTAAAGGAACTCTGAAAAATTGTAATTACCTCTTAAGTTCTATATCAAAAGAAATACATATGACATATATGGACACAACATGTTGCACCTAGTATGCATACGTCTTATGACTTGGGTGTAATCGTTTATCATCAGGTTTAGTAATCACAAGCATTGTTTCAGCATGCCGAAATTCCCTTCACTCTGTTTACGGTGGTCAACTGTTGTATCATCGTTTCCACACAAAATCATCATGTAGAAGACAATCAGCGTGAACATACCCTTATCATGTCTAAATACTGTAAAATCATAATTATTCGTAGGCATTTTTTCCATTGATTTTGCTGGTTGACCGATCAACGAATTAAACACAAACACATCGGAAAATGACTCAAGTAATTTTTATTTTGTTTTCCATAATCATCAAAAATCCAAGAATGTTCGTGTCTACGCAAAAGTCGTTTTGTGAAAAACGACTTTAATGGCGACTTATTTAAATGCTTTTACAATATCCTGATTTTGTCCAGCTATACTAACTTCGTGATTTCCTATGTTGTAAGCACATTGTAAACAATCATCAATTACTAATTGGTAACAATTACTTTAAAAGGCGTTGACGACACATCAGAATACTGATTTCATATGCATCTATGCTGCATTTTAAAGTGGAAATCGGCTTTAGATTTGGTAACGTACTATGTTGTAGTTTAGTGTTCTTCAAAGAATGGACTCTACTGCACTTTTTTAAACTACAAATACAATATCGCATATTAAAAATGTCTTTGGTGTTTTTTGATCTCTAAAAACGGGTATTTTATTATATCAGCAAAGAGTATAATTTCTTTAAATATGTATGATCCAAATCATAATGTAATGTACAAATTAAAATTCATTTGATTTACATTATGTACGCTTATTGAAACGTTTTGTGGAAAATTAATACCCTATTCATCAATGCATTCAATAACGTTTCATTAGCGACACACCTAGTTACGTATTGATTTAAAGTTTATGACCCGTTTGATAATTAGTTATTCGTATTAAGAGGTATAAAGCATAATTTACGACATTATCTTTAGTTTTCGTCTGAAGCAAATTGTTTAAGCGCGATGTATGCTAAAAATGTCTGATGTTGTATGGATAGTACGCGAGTGGCTATGTTTACACCTGTACAGTTAAGATATTTGTGTTTCGTCATACTAACATATAATTATGTTTCACTCATAATTGGTGATTCGATTGTGTTGGTGACTCTGAACTTATACAAGGACTAATTGTGTGATTTATATTTAAATGGTTGATTACTTTAATAAAAGTTCAGGTTAAAAAAAATAACATAAATTTGGATTGAAACTAAAATATTTGTATACATACATTGTTGTTCATTCACGTTTAAGATAAACCAACAAGAAGACAAGAAAGAACAACGAACACCTCTATACATAACCATTTGCCTTTAGTGTTTTAACATCAATGTACGTAATGATTCCGACCGAAAGACAATTAAGGTTGTGTTCTACATACATGTTTAATAATTGAATAATAATTGAATAATATTAGAACGTTTAAAGAATTTCCCCAATTGTACAGGAAAGCGAAATAAGTGCAATGGATTCATGAAAACCAAACACAAAACGGCTTTTGATTATTATTCATATAATAGTTTGAAAACGCATTTACAATTAAGTTTCCATCATATTTTTAATTCATAGAATTTTTACATGAACATAACAATTTACATATTTATGCTATTATTACACTGTGTTTCAGTCTATGCGTCGAATAAGTGGAAAATACCAGAGACATATTCTTTAATCTTTTTCGTTTAATTGGAGCGATTTTAATAAGTCATCTGAGGCCAAAGTGATATGCCTGTTTAATATTCTTTTACTTTTTTAAACGTAGTTGAAAAACCTAATCGCAGATGTTAAGTTCGACCTATACAATACAATATAATTTAATCTATCATTAACCAACATCGATGTACAAACATAAGCACTGTTTCCATGTACAACAGTAGGTTGCGATTAGGCAATTGTTTTATGAATTGGTTAACGGATTTAAACAGAAATAAAATAGAAGGGAGGTGGGTTCACAAACACAACATCTCTCGCAAAAGTAAATTGTGTTTGATACAACGAAACTGACCGACCCGTTTAATAGGACAAAAAAACATACACAATACAAATTACTTCGTGCAACTTTATTTTTGAAGCGATCTTGGTCAAATTGTGACTTAAAGCTATCTAAGTAGATACAATATTGATGGAAGAAGAGATATTTAACACGTCGGTGCATGAAACCTAACGCTATGAAAGTTACCAGTAGGTTGAATACCCCCTAACATGAAATTTCAAGCCTTTACAACAAAATGCAAAGCCATTCGCAGGAATATACTTCCTTTACATGAAAACTAAAAACGGAAATTGTCGTCACTGATGAGCCTGTAAGAACTGCGCAGGCTAATCTGGGACGACACTTTATGCACATGTTTAAGCCCAGTTTTCACAGAACTGGGCTCACTTGAAACCTTATTTAAAGGACTTATTATCAACGCTTCCCAGCTTTTCGGAACGGTCATTATGTGGTTTTAATAAGCGTCACAGATTCTTGTAGCTCTATAAAACAAGTTAGCTGTATAATTAATTATTCATTGTTTCATTTGAAAGAAATCCATTCAACATAACATAACGTCTTACTAAGGGCTCTATCAATATAAAGAAGTGAAACTCCAAAAGCTGCAGCAGCATTGCATTTCTAGCATACACATCTTCGTGGTCCTTTATTTATGGCAAGGAACCAATAACTGAATGCTTCAGGCTGTGGGTACTTAGACAGTCAATGCGAGAAATGTCTCTCTCTAAATAACCATCATCTCTAAATTACAACTAGGAAACATCGTCTTATAATCTGCACTCCGGCCACTTTTATACTAATTTCCCAGTGCTCGTCTCATTGAGCAGCAATGCAAATTAGGCGAGAGTTTAATAACGCTTATTAAGCATGTAATGGACAAAATGACATTGTTTTGGTGAACTGTTAAAACTGACATTGGTGGGATACTTTTTAGACAAATGTGTGATAATCTTATATTCGACGGAACGCTGTAACATATGTTAGATATATAAGGAAACCTATGCCAGGTTAAAAGTGAATTGCATAAGACGATAAAGTAACATAAATGCATGTCATGTTATATAAGACAAATGATATTTCGGAACCATTTCTTACGCAAGTGAACATTGCTTATTCAAAACAGGAACACAACATTTTACTTTTTGCATAAAATGGTTCGAGCTGGATTCTCAAAAGGAAAGGCAAAGCAGTGCAATAATAACCCGCCAGCAAGACAGCTAAACGACATACATAGACTAAATTGATTTACATTCTTCTGTATTTTTTTTTATCTCAAAGCATTTTTATTAAAATTAAATCAAAACCCTGCCCTCATAGCATTTTTATTAATTTTTAAAAATTGGAACAACATGTCTTAGCCTTATAACTTTTTTATCACAATTAAAACACAAATCCTTAGCCTGATAGCATTCCTATTAAGGGGTGTTGTGGCAGTTTATTTAACCGAGGATATATTTATATCAACACCGATGCTATTATCACAACCCAATAGTTTTGTTATCAGAATCATCACACATTTATGACCGAGTAGGTTCATAATAGGTACTCAGTGGTTCGATCCCAGGTGCGGTAAACTTTTTTTTATTCTTTTTTTCTTTCTTTTATTTCACTCTTGTTTTTTTCCTGGAGCTCTTTAGTCCTGTTGTTTACATTAATCAATTTAAAGCATTTAATCACAAACTTCAAAACATGCCGAAATCTGTCAACAAGTCCCTGTTATGGATGATTAAGGTCGAGTTTGATACTGTATGGTCTTATGTTTGTGATTAAATATTGTATTAGTGTTGTGTTTTAGTAAGCCGTTGTGATCCCAATTAAGATTGTAAACAATCTATAATGTTTATGCATATCTCTAACAGACTATGTACCGGTACTTGGGTTTCGCCTAATTGCTGTATTTAAGGAAATTTGACATAGACGGTAGGGATAGTTAAACAAAAAAATCTCTGTTAAAAGTGCGGTGACCCCCCTTTTTTATTTTTGTTTTATGATAACAATACGTAGATGAACATATTTGAGCAGTTTCGCAAAAAGTTATTAGATAGAACTTTTTTAAATTCCATTTTTGTGGTTAAAATAGTAAAAAATTGACGTTTTTTTGGGTGACATAAAAATTATAAAAATTAAATTTCTTAAAATTAAACTTGTGTTCTCCAATTTTTTGGTAGTTTGTGGTTTAATTAAATGGTATATGATATATATTAGCTTATATAATATATACATGTTGCCAATTTCATAGGTTATTAATCATTTTTATGCAATAAGAGATTTTTCAGTTTTAATGAAAAAGTACATGTTATATAATGGCAAATAAAATCAAAACAAGGCTGGTGACCCTATGTTTTTATTTCATTTTTCATATAGTATTTGTATGTAGTACTTGAATATAAATTTTGAGCAAAAGTTATTAGATGGAAAAAAATCAGCAAAACTGCAGCAACACCACTTAAAAATAAAGCAAACATGCTTAGCCTCATAGCATTTTTATCAAAATGAAAACAAAAATCCTGAGCCTCATATCATTCGTATCAAAATTAAAACAAAAGCCTTCGCATAATATAATTATTATTAAAATTAAAGCCCAATAAACAAGATTAAAAGATACGATTTAAATGAAATATATTTACAACATATGGTCAAACTGTTAGTAACATAATTTAATTGCTCAATAGTTTTTAAAAACAAATCATGAAAGTATGTATACTCAAAAGACACACACAGGAAACACATCACACGTTGATCATAAATACAATATCACGGTTTTACTATAGTTATCAACATATTGTACGAACTATACAATTATAATCGATGCACAGTGCTTATATGACTGTGAAAACGTGTTCTTATGTGTCTACGCAGTATTATTATCAATGTTGATATTGACGGTTTGTTCATCGTCATTTTCAATCCGCCTTAATTCAAAACACCACCGTCGAATACGATCATAAGTAATGTTGAACTATTGCGTTGAGGATCATTTTAATTTAAATGATAGCATCTTCAGTCTGGACTATAACAGGAAACATATGTGGGCAAATGTTTAATGATTCACGGTTATTAGTTAAGGATGCTTAAAATAACGCAATTCTGTATCTTGTGTTCATCTTTTATTTTCGTGGATTGAAGAGCTATAACTATGAGCAGGATTTATAAAATTATTTTTGTTTTATTCATGTATATTTGTACCTTAGTAAATTATGCTTTTATTTGTATATATTACTGATGGATTTTCTACTGACTTATTTCGTAAATTGCTTGTTTAAAAGTATACATCGAAAATGTTAATGTCGTAAGCCTTCTCTGACTGGGCTTATTGATTGCTATACAACATGAGTTTAAGGGCCATGAACAGTTTTGTCTAGCTGTTTTCTTTAAGTAGGATATGCAGTTCTGAATTAGTTATTTCTTCTGTTGTTTGATCTTGCATGTCTAACTGCTTACTTTTCCTTAATACTGTAAGAGCAGTTTTATTTGTGGGACATCAATTTTAATTGAATCGTGTTTCAAAACCGTTCAAGAATTTAACACAAACGCATCGGAAAATGACCGACGAAATTTACTCCTTTTGTTTCCTTAATCAGTAATGTACGTGTCTACGAAACATTTTTTGAAAAACCACGACATGTCATGCCGACGAATATTCAAACAGTTCACACAGGCTAATCAAGTAAGACACTTAACGTCTAAACTGAAAATATTCGCTAATAAGAGACTCCACTTTAACAAAATATACAATTCAATCGAAAAATTGACTGCACAGGCTAATCAGAGACGACCCTTTAGCCACGTTACGTAAGAAGGAAGTCCTTTCTAAACGAAACCCCATTTTATGCGGAAAGAGTCTCCATGATTAGTCTTGCGAACGGCACAGTTTTCCTAGAACTAGCCTTAAATAGGTGTACACAGACGACGGTTGATTCCACCCACACCGTACGAAATGACCACGTAGAGTAGATACTGACGAAAAAAAAACAACTCATTAGGGGATCTTCGATGAAGGCCCATTCTCGAAATTGAGAAATATAATTCACGGAGTTTTCAGAGTTGATTCGTCTATTTTTGTCTACAGGTTTGTAATTGTTAGCAACACTAATTCCACTTCTACTTCACAACAGGATTGCCTAGAGTATTGATGTTAAATTACATTTGCTTTCCGTCTGTTCACTTTTCGAGCGAAATTTGACTAAAAATGTTTTGATAACTCATTTATTGTAGGTGTTTGTGCGTCCCACATACTTTTGCTTGTTATGGGTTCCTGACTCATGTGCGTGAAGAAGTATCGTCCCAGATTAGTGTGTACAGTCAACCTACGAAAATGAGGAACGACACTCTTCGCATTTATATGATGTTTCGTTCTTCTACGCAACAATCTAGTTTAGGCGGAAAGTTCATTTCCTGATTAGCTTGTGTAGACCGCACAGAACAATCTGGGACGAAACTTTACACACATGCGTTAAGCACGGTTACCCCAGAGCGAGACTTATTTTTTTTTAATTTCTTTTTTACATGTACAAAAACGCTAAAACTTACTTGCAATTAAGTGTGTACATGTAAAACTCTACTTCTATTATATTTATATACAGTTGGGTATTCTAGTATGTCGTTGTATTCCCAACGAATGTTGTTATATTGAATTGTTGTACAAAAACTAATAACGGTTGATTCCGCACAGTTCATGCTGAATGGCCAGATGGAGTAGATGATGACGGGAAAAAAACAATACACACATTCATTAAAGGATCTTCGGTGGACGCCAATTACAGAAGTGGAGGAATGTAATTCATGGCGTTTTCATTGTTGATTTGTCTATTAATATGTACAATTCTTTCATTATTGGCAACACTAATTTCACTTATCGGATATTGTCCACTTCGACTCAACACCTAGATTATTGATGTCCAATTACATTTTCTATTTCTATCCGTTTGTTCACATTTCTATGGAAATAAATCTGAAAATGAATGGTTAGATGTTTAAGCGTCACACGTGCATTTGCTTTTCATATGTTCTGACTTTACGCCTTCAATTTCTATTATTATTTAAATTGTAAATTACACACATACCTTTGTTGGTGTGGCATTAATAACTTGTGTTGTATCCGATCTTTTCCCAGTCTTAGATATATACATGTTCTACTAGCAGTGTCCGCTCCTCATTTGATAACATATGAGCCTCGTTCTGGGAAAACTTACCTAAATGCACGTACTTAAAGTGTCGTATTAAATTAACCTGTGCATGTGTGTGTTTAATTTTATTTTAGCCGTAAGATATTACAGACATACATATAAGCATATTATATATATATACAATATTAAGGGCAGGTATTGGATGGGTACATCAACTAAGATGTTCCGTAATATATTGCATACGTACATGCAAGCATGTTATTTCATGTTTTCTAATACATGTTTTTTAGTAAAACATACATAAAGTTATAAACATGCATTCATATACAGTTTATAGTATTTAATATTTCAAGAACTATAACAACAAAAAACTAATGTGCACACGCATATTATAAAGCTTTAGTTATAAGTATGTATATTTGTTATCAGTAATATATATGTACACAACAACAACACAACTAATTTACATATGCATATTATAAAGCTTTAGCTATATGTATGTATATATTTTATCTGTAGTGTATATACACGTTCGAAAGGTTACTTAAGTGCTGAATTGCATTGTGTAAAATACATTAATAACACCAATAGGTGAAGGGATTCTGTTTTTCTTCTGAAAATTAAAAGTATACCGTTTAATTTCTAGACACACAATGTTTAAATCATTCATTTTGGGGTCGCAATTTCAAGTATTAGATCGTGACATGCAATTTGAATAGTTAATCTTGGTCTTCTTCTATGGATAGTCTCAACAACAAATTTAACAATTTCTTGGCAATATGAACAGTACCAGAACAAGTGCATACTATTTTCTACTTCATTATTACCAAATGTACAAAGATTATATGCAACACTTTTCATTTTTAACATAAATGATTGTGTTCCTACGACTATGTGGACTATTCTGCTATGGAACCCTCTAATATATGTAACTTAAGTTAGGTTAACCACGAGTTCATGTACGTTTTCCAGTCAATATGAAACAAGTCTGAATTCCATTTTGTTTGACAAGCTGGAATGTCACTGTATTGTAGGTCCATATACACCATCCAACGTTGGACACAGCGGCTATAATTCACGATTCATCAGTTATTTATACGGTTGGTTCTCCGGTCTATATAACCAATCAGTAAGCCTTCAAAGAACCAAGTAAGCTCCTTTATAACATCAATTATCACACCTTCAGAAATGAACATATTTCCTTTGATTTTAAGTTTTGAGTGATTGTCTTATTAGGTTTTTTGAAACCTTAATTTCGAACGATCTTTTAAATACCTTTTCTTAATATTCATTTGTAAATCGCCATCTTCCTTTTCCATTTTAAAACAGTTGATATACGCAGGCACTTAATTGTGTATATGCATCCTTTGATCAACTAATAAAGGAGCGACCTAATTGTATTCATCAAATAAATCTACATCAATTTCCGTCGAAACAAAGAAGATTAATGCACCACAATTATAAGATTTAACACTCTTTTAAGTCTCTGATTCTTTTCTCAATCCGTAAATTGTTCACAAAAAAACAGTTAATTTAAAGAATCGCGCTATTCAAGTGCATTCTACATTATTACGAAATATACAATGCAATCTCACCGGTTGCATTCGAGCCATATATTCCAACACGTATTTTTACATTTTAGTATAATTATTCATCCTAAACATACAAATACGTATGCATCAGTTGATGAAATAAAACAAATGTGTTCCCATCAATATTGTCTAGTGGCAAATATATCTGAAGAATGAAGTGCTCTAAATTCGGATTGAAAACATTCATCAGACATATCTGGAAAGGCAAAACAAACTCACACACACAATAAGCCCAAATTGAGATTAATGTATGGGGATTATAAATTGAGACAAACATGTTTACCGAATGCAAGCGGTTTATTAATTTAAAAGAGGAACATATATACAAATTAAACAGAAAACCCACCTTCTTTCATAACGTAATTCCCAATAGATGTGTAAACATATGTAAACGATTATTGTCATTATTTAGCTTTCAATACTATGCTGGCCCACATCAACAGCGGAACGAAATGCAATCATGTTTTAGGTGCAGACGTGTATCTTTATTATGTGCATACTATATAGATTGCGAAAACGTATTCAATCATTATGCAATTAGTATTCTTGCTTGTTCGCAAAGTATTTTGGAAAATATGTCCACCGAAAAACAGCGACATGCATAAATGCATAATGGGCTCAACGGCACTATTGATAAATGAAGACTTACAAAGTATTTGATAGGACATTTGAAGCACAGCGCCTTATTTTATTGAGAACGTTGCTGTAATACTCCTTGCAAAACATTGTCTGCATAATAAATCTACATTATTCAATTACCATTCAAAACGACGGTACGAAACTAAAACTCAAATGGATTATTCAATTCCATTTAGGTACACTTTTAATACGTGGCCAAGCATATGTTTATTTCGCTAAACAACCGCTCGTGGTTGTGTAATGGTAATTTTGTCGTTAAAACAACGCAGTTCTTTTAGATTGTTTATATAACGTTTAGGTTTTGTTTGTATTTGAAGAAAATATATATGGCTATTAATAATATTTAAATGTTTTTGTCCAAGTGGGTATACACGAGATATATATAAATATACAGGTGTCATGCAATATTCCTGACATTTAGTCATTTATTAAATCTGTTGAAAAAACATGTCCGTGCATTTGCTGTATCAAGTACACGATGACTGTTAGTTCAACATACTGGTAATTACATTACAGAGTGTTCTTTTATATGGAATGTTTATGTAGCCTTGTTTCGTAAATTCCACGTAAAGTGTAAATAATATCGACGCTAAATGTGAATACTGACATAACAGATAACATAGACTATTAAATGAAGTTTATCATATCCGCCGTCAAACAGTGAATAAGAAACATGTCATAAGTAAGCATTACAATGTATAGCCAATATTCATGCCATACAATTAATTATTAATGTATTTGATGTACTAACATATGATTTACGTAACTCCCAAAACACATTGACATTAGAGAAAAGGCAGTAAAATTATAGTATTGATCTATGAAAACTGGGTTTAATGTGTTCTTAATGCATCTGGGATGGCACAGAGCGAACATGCATTAGCCAAGTTTTACCAGAAGGAGTCTCATTTAAACGTTCGAAATCAAAATCATCAGGTTTTCACTACAATGTAACTTTATGCGCAAAATGCGTTTGCAATTATAGTTCAAATACCCGTTAAATTATTTTAAAGCGACGAAAACACTGTAATCCTTATAGTGCAGTGACACATGGACATTTCTTTTCAGTTTGAAATATTGCAAATATTCATATAAACTACATTTAAATGTAATGCATATTCCATAATTGATAGGTTTATTGATTGCAATTATGCAAGAGCATTTTTTTATCTGTACCGCGTTTATTATTTTTAAACAAGCGTACATAGTTGTCATATGAACGAAATGCTGTTCAACTATATTAACCTTCTTAAAACACGCTGAAATTTAACGAAACAACCGATCCTCGGAAATCGTTCGAATTTGTTTGTTTCGTGAGTCATTGTCGTTTTTGATTTTACGATTCATTAGTTATTCATATAGAAGCTTCTCCTGTGTATATAACCAATTGTCGAGACTTATTCACCGTGGTTCAAATGATTCATAAACGCGTGCTTTGTTATTACATCAATCATCACACCTTGATAAATGGACCGATTTAAATGGAATTTAGCCGTCATAACCGTATTTCAGTGAATGACAGACAGACACACACTTTTATTGGCGAATACAATCAGTACAATGCCATATATATATAGGAACTGGCATGAGTTGTCATATTATACCATATTTTATTAAACGAGTTCAGGAATTTTGTTAATAAGCGAGCCTTTGGCGAGCTTACTAACGAATTTCCTGGACGAGTTCAATAGAATATGGTATGATATGACAACGAGTGTCAGATCTTTTTTATCACATGCTTTTAAATGAGCAAAAAAAATAAATATTAACGCAAACATAATGATAAATCCCGAATGTTGTTAACATTTCGTGGCGTCATTTGACGTTGCAACGTCATTTCAGCAAAATAACAAAATGCGATTGGTCAATAAACGAAAACTAAGCCAATGAAAACGATTTAAAAGTATATTACACATGTGTAATATAAAAATATATGTAATGGTTATATTGCATGGGAAACAGGGTATGTCATGTGATAAAAACATAATACATATTTCAATTAAATAGCATGTCAAGGAAATGTGATTGATAGAACTTAGCTTACTTACGGAGAATCTTAACATTTTAATGTGAGTTAAATATTTGAAATCTAACTTTTACTGAATAATAAAATATTAAGTAAATTATGGTTACTACTGATAAATAACATTCAAGCGTTTCTATAAAAAGAGACAAACAACAGACACTACAAAATAGCTATTAACTTAATTATAATAATTACTGGTAAATGCCATTTAAGGATTCCTATATAAAGATAGAAACAACAATGACAATACAAAATAGATATTAAATTGATTATAATAACTACCGATAACGGAATTACAAATTTACTGATCACTTAATTATACTAATTACTCGTTAATAACATTTAAAGATTCCTATCTAAAGATACTAACGAACACGACAAAATAGATATTAAATTCATTATAATAACTACTGATAAATAACATTTTAGCATTCATATTAAATTAAACAAACAACAATGCAAAAAATTACCATACAATACATATGATTTAACAATGTTCGAGGCATTCAATAGCAGAAATTATATTTAACCAACACATTTGGAAATATACGCTAAAGATTAATATCAACCAAAAAGGGTGTGTTATTGTTTAATATGTATAACGTCGATTCTATGCTAACTTGCGAAATAGATAAACTTAGACAGTCCTAAAAGTTCAGATTTGTTTGTTGTCTTGATAAGCTGGGTGAATTTAAACATACTAGGCCTATAATAATAATACCCATTCAAAAAGCGGCGGCGTAATTCTGTATAACAATTAAAAATAATGATGAAGTGGAATTCATCATCAATATCTTGACTGTTGCAAAATACGCATGCCCTCTCCTCTCTTGGTAGTCTATCAGAACCATATCGACCCGTGTCTATCCTTAAACCATGCGATGATAATCGGAGGCGAGAAAAGGCGCGGCTGTAAGTCTTATTAAATAGTTGATCGAGATAAAATGCTGGTTCAAACGAATGTATATAAAGATGCTTTAATAAAGCACTCGAGTTGATGTCTGCTCTAAGTGTCTGTAAAAAAAAAAAAACAATTTATTGTACGTTTCTACGTTTAAATATTTGCACAAGTTCGTTACGACTATATTTAAAGGGATTTTCCCAAACGTCGCTAAAACCATAATCATTTAAAAGTGTGTTAAGCGTCGGGGCCCATGACTTGTATCCTTTCACGTGTAAATCTAGTGAAGTATAATAAGCAGTTTCAATAACAGCAGTTTCTGAATATAAAATATGTAACCAGAATTTTATTATTTGGACATATTGTTAAATATATATAGGGTACCGTCCTAATTCATTAATGAAGGTGGTATTGCAATTAGCCGACATTCATTATCTTTTCACAGACAATTTGAACTGTTCATTTTAAACAAATCATAAATTGATTGTGTCATTTGTTTTGTCAGATACACTTTATGTGCCTACACGCATAAAACATTTCCACAGCGAGCATGAATGCAGTACAGATTCAATACGATACAAGCATATCTAGTGACAATAATGCATGCCGACGTTATAATAATTGCTAACATAGACTCTTTATATTTAGGTGGGGGGCATATGAAACAGAATTCTGAAATTGCCAGGTACTAAATCGTTAATAATACGTGCTTCTCAAACTACCTCTAAGTCTCTTTTGTGTAGACAATGAGTTGTTGGGGTTATTATCTTAAGTTAACGAAGAAAATTAAAACGTTTAATTCGAAGACACTTTTTTTATTTTAAGAAGATTTACAAGTTTATGTCAATAGAAAAGTGTTCAATCATTAATCAAATTAATATCATCAAAATATTAGTATACATATATAAAAGGTTAGGAAGATAAATAAATATCAGGAAAAGAGTAAAGCACGAACATTTAAAATTTTTGGTAAATGTTGTTTTTTTTTTGCATAAATCCAAATGCTTGTTTACAGCTATTTCGTAGACCATAAATTGTTTTAGTTAATAGTTTACGATTACAAAGATAAATATACAGTTTTATTTTAAAACAGACACTGTTATATTTCTTTTTTATTATTTGCTCATTGATCCCAATATTAATGTTTAACAATCAAAACATCAAACTACTATTCATATGTTTTATTATAGATGTATATGTTTTAATAACTAATGCGTGGTATTACAAAAACAAACTAAATTAACAAGTAAAATAACCTTCTTTACATGTATATTTAACAATTTGTCTGTAGCTAGGACTTTGTGAGTAAGTCTTGCAAGTCAACAACAACAACAACATTTATTTCAGCTATAAAGCTTACAAAAGATCTAAGCCTACACATATGAAAATGACATTTTTAATATATATACAAGTAATGGCAGATGTAGATCAAATGTTAACTTGAACACTTGGTTTAAGTGCAAAAAAAATATTTCTATAACATATGTTTGTAATGGTATATATCTCTTGTTGTTTTAAAAGCCCATACCTTTAAACCTGCTCACTCTGAACTACCATTACTAAAGGTATATTAAAACAGTATATATACAAGACGAGTTATTTTAAGTGTGATATACTATAGGCTTAATATATCCAAAAATTGTAGGGAAACAACAGTCATTCTTAGTAGATGCAATGTCCTTAAGTATTAGCGAATAAAAGTAGTTTATTATTATGTTTATTTCCTTCCAATTGTAGACAATTGAGACTAACACCAAATTCTGATCGAATTCAATTGTTTTTGAAAATGGTCCCTTGTAATTGATGATGTCTTTATTAACTTTAAACATAAAATGGTCGCTGTCCGATGAAATAAAAACATGAATAATGAGAAGTGGGCAGATTCGGAATTGAAGGATATTGTCTATTAACAGAAGCTCAATAAAGCCTGCAAATGATTTGAAACCATCTTTCCACGATGGTTTTAACAACTTGATTGCGCATGTTTAAATATAACACTTCCGACATTTACATATTTATCTATTTAATGTATATTTGTCTAAACACATCAATACGATTTGCTATATAGTAGTCCGTAACAAGTCTATGTAACTATAATTTATTATTCTTTTACGTTTTAATATACGCAGGGACATGGCGTAAGACGCATTTTGGATAAAGCGGGTCATATTTCTTAAAATACATTTTAATCACGAGTCACAACGAACATTGCCCTTTATTTCACAAATACATGTTTCGAGCTCCGAAGTTGTGCTTTAATCTGGTGTCAATGCCCTTCCGCATTGACTTCATCGCTCTGATGGAATGTCGTAGACTGGTATTTGAATGTCGTAAAACGGTATTTGAATGTCGTTAACTGGTATTTGTAGGAATGTCGTAAATTGGAAAATGAATTGTCATTTGGCGTCATTAACTGATAATGAACACGCCCGTAGGGGATCAGTAGACACACTTTTAACGAACTGATTAAACTAGGCAGAATTTCAGTTCTTGGAACGTGTCAAGGAAAGTTATTATACCACTATAGCAAAATGCAATTAATAAATTATTCAACACGTTCTAAGCCCGACACTTGATATAAATTTTAAAATTTAAACTGCATTTGCGAATTAATGATATGTATATATTTGCACTTTGATGTTGATTTGAATACAAATATTGGCACGGTTTTCTAGTTACTTCTTGTTATCTCGGGGCATAAGTTCTATCAATTGATTTATACAGTCTTGTAATGATGAATATTAAATAGAGAATATATGGTTGGTGACTTTTGATATCATGTGATATCAGACGAGGCCGATATGGCTTAGGAAAAAGCGAGGCTTGCCGAGCCTTTTCACACGCCATATCGGACGAGTCTGATATCACATGATATCAAAAGTCACCAACCATATATTCTATTTATTATGCCACATTAAAATCAAATAAGAAAATATAAACAAGATAATAAAAAAAAAACGCTAAATTTTATTTACGGTAAGTACGGTAGTAAAATGTGCAAATGAAGCGGCCTGATTACATCCGCTACTTGGGCAAATTCTGCAATGCATATTCGTATGAAATAGTTCGCAAGTAAACAACAAACAATAACATTTTAACGCACATAATTTAAACAAAATAAAAAAATTGAAGTGAGAAATCGATACTTAAAATTACAATTTCTGCACTAACAATACATTTACAATATTTTTTATAATAACACGATCGAATATGTACATGTACTTTCACATACGGCTATTTTTAAACTCAAAGTCAATGCGAATGTGTAGATCTAGTGTGAAAAAATGAAACAATAAATACAGTTACAAAATTGAACGGGATTTTAACGTTATGTGCACATTGGAATTGGTAACAGTGATTTATTTTTCAACTTGTCTATCTCCGTAGTATACGTTTAGTCGTGAGATGTTAACGGTTTCCTCGAAAAACAGCCCTCAACGTGCGAAGTCAAAGTGGGTGGGGAACGCGACTGCTGGTGGATTTCGAGTCGCTGGAACTTCACAAGGAAGCTGCTTTTGTGCAATATTCAGCGACGCTGCCAGCTGTGTGTGAGACGAAACGAAGATGCTTTGGTTTTGCATCGTGTTTTGAGACTTTCTGGGTGACATAATGGATTAATTGTTGTTTGACTGACAAAATACATGAACATATTTTTGTGTTTGGAGACATATATTGGGATTATTGCTGAGCCAGAGGTTAATATCTTCACAATTCGGAAATCCCAACACTGATCTGCAAAATATCCGTGGGAGAGCATCCTAAATGCCGCAGCTTCTGCACCATATGTTTCCTGGCCGAGTGGTTGGTAAGTTTCATTGTTATACATGCTTAAATACACATGTTTCATTATTTGTGGTATTTTTACACCCATTCTCATTCTGATGAACCAACGATCAGTGCCAGTTATCCTACTGTCACGCACTGTTCATTCAAAATTGTGGAAAAATGAGTTGCAAACTGTTAAAAATTGGGGAAAAAATAGTTAAGCACTGTTCATTCTGATTTCAATATTGTAAGAAAATGTGTCCCACAAGGTCCAAAATTGTGAAAAAATGAGTCACGCGTTGTACAAAATTTAAAAAAAAGAATCGCTCACTGTTCAAGATTGTGGAAAAAAAGTAGTCAAGCACTGTTAATTCAAAATTGTGGAAAAATGAGTCGCGCACTGTCCAAAATTGTGAAAACATTAGTAACGCGCTGTACAAAATTTGAAAAAATGAGTTGCGCCCTGTTCAAAATTGGGAAAAAATGAGTCGCGGGCTGTTCATTCAAAATGGGGGAAAAATGAGTCGCGAACTCTTCAAATTGTGAAAAAAATGAGTCGCGCACTGTTCAAAATGGTAAAAAAATTCTCGCTGTATAAAATTTGAAAAAAATGAATCGCACACCATTCAAAATTGGGGAATAAATGAGTTGCGCACTGTTCATTCAACATTGTTGAAAAATGAGTCGCGCACTGTTCAATATTGTGAAAAAGTAAGTCACGCAAGTACAAAATTTGAAAAAATGAGTCACGCACTGTTCAAAATTGGGAAAAATTTTATTCACGCACTGTTCATTCACAATTATGGGAAAACGCCAATTCCCTAAAGGCTAAATAAACAAAAAGGCCGTGAGTCTATAATAAAAATATTTTAAGTTTAAAGCAATTCTTCTTTTTTTTATATATAAAGTGGCGTTTATTCATTTTCATATTGTAATAATAATATTGTGTCTATTAAAGTGTTAATTTGTTCAAGTTGTGCCATAAAAATGTTATTAATAAAATCTATTTATTTTAATATGATAATGTTTTTCCTTTAATGGCAGAAAGTTGCGACCACACATTCCATGGGTCATGATATCTACTCTAATTCTTGGCGGCACAGTTCTACCATCGTCAGTTGCACTGGTCCGAGTCTTTCTCTGCCTCTCAACCAACTCGAGATATTCCCCCCTGCATCCTGGCACAGCTTCACATCAACCCATCTAATTATTTTTTTTCAGAAAGGTACTACTTGTTTGTTGACAAATTTATTTTTTAGAGTATTTATTTTTTATTTTTATGTTATTGTTTTATCTTTGCCTGCTTAACATATATTTATAATAGAAATCCAAATTTAACTATATAGTACAATACAAATTTATAGATCTACAATGTGCAATGAGTGTTTTATGATGTTGTTTTTCTAAAGGCTTCTTTATTGCATGTTCAGGTTGACTACACAAATTTCCTGTGTGGGTGTGGAGACAGAGCCATTTTTTAGGTGCAATATTGATTTCAGACACTTTAAAATTATTTGGCATGACAGGTATAAACAAAGCATCTCAATCAAGTATTAAGTATTTTACTTTGTCAATGTTAATTCATAGTGTATGATATTCACCTGTTTACCTTGCTTTTGATAAGAATGCCACAAAAAAGGAAAGCAATGTAAAGTATTTGTTATCATATGTTTTTTATCTTATCTTAGACAAGATGTTTAGTGAATATTTGTCATCAATTCTTATTTTGATCAAATTTGTGATGTTTTTTTTTTAAATTTAAAACGTGTTAAGTCTATTTGTGTAAATATAATTATGTTTATCATTACTGTTTTAATTTGTGTTCATCTGCAGCAAATGAATAGCAGCGGTGCAAATTTGTATTTGTTGTATTTTTCGATTGATTATTGCTTATTTGATTGATATTTCATTTTTTATTATTATCTTAATAAATTATTTGTGTTTTCTTGAAATAAATGCTTCGTTATTACTGTTTTGAATATGAATCGCAAAGTTTGTTTACATTTTAGCGATGTAAGCGACATTCCACGGCTGAAAACAAGTAGTTCTCAGAGTGGGCGTGACTAAACTAACATAGAACGTTATAGCGTGAAAAAGCGTTATCGGATGGGGTATCCGATAACACTTTAAAATATCATGTCAGCGTCTCCTATGTAAATGTGCATTAGTGGCATAATAAAATTCTAACTATAGACATAATGCAACTTCAGAATAATTATCAGGATAGACATTCGTGTTCACATCCGCTAGTCTATTATTTTCAGCAAACGAATAATTATTTTACAATACCGGACAGAAATACACAGTGAAGTCAACGTAAACACAACTTGGAAAGGACAAGACAATTACGTGTTAAAATCGAGTGCAAGGCGCTCCAAAACTTACACTTTGCATACAATTAATCACAAACACACCTGTGTAAATAAACGTTAGCCACATTATATGTCACACACGTCATTCGCTATAACCGTATTAAGTGATAACTAATTGGTTAACAAAGCATTATCATGAGGCCAAAATGGAAGTCAATGTATAGAACATGTATAATAAAACTAAATTGTAAACGTGTGCGCTGTTTATAGCGTCATACATCGAAACTCAATGCCATCGTTCGGTTTTCGTCGTATGTATTGTGAAGCAAGCAATTTAGAGGGGGGGGGCGTTAAGTGCGAAGATAATTGTATACGCAATAATGTATATATACGTTTTACAACATGTTCGGTGTTTCTTGTTCACGAATCTCATTCGGGATGCCCGAAACTGTTCATCAATAAAACCATCACATGAAACTTAACAAGTAAAATAATATTAGAATATCATGCATTCTCATTTATCAAAGTATTTCCTCAACATATTTTTATAACCATAAACTACAGTTTATAACCCAAATAACAATATACGAGTTATCATACATATGTCTGCTCAGACCACACATGCGAGCTTATAAATATGACACTTGTTACGAAACGTTTGGTATAAACAATGCTCATTTCGATATTTTAATAATATTATTTTATTGTGTGAGGGGGGGGGGGGCACTTAACATTCAGTTAACTTGTTCTAGAGATGTATTTGCTTTCTATAATCACATCACAATCTATCGACACAATAGATCTGCCAAGGTATTGTTTCAAACATTGACGTTGGAAATTAAACGTTCAGCTCTTTTATTATTCCAAACAATACTCGTTTTAAAAACAAAATGGTTATTGTTTAATAAAAACCGAAATTACTTGCCTTAACCTTTTAAAGTCTGCTTCGTTGTGTGTTTAATCATATTCCAGACTTCATTGAATGTCTTCACGGGTTAGGAAGTTCCGTTTAGAACCGGGCTCGTCTTACTATTGACGTTCGAATTCAATATAAATAATTATTTTTTAAATCAACAATGTTAGCCAATTCAAATATTGATTTCCTCGTGTGACATTTCATTTACATTATAGGAGCGCATTTGTTGATTTATTTATGCATGTGTATTGTCATGGCGTTCAATACAGTCACTTTGAAATGAGGAAATAGCATTGTTAGATAACATGTTTTGTAATTTAACGGAAATACATTGTAATTAACGCGCTACAAATGTGTTCGAGACTTTTATCAAAGAGTTCCAGAATTACCATACCTATATATATTTCCTTGTCGATAGAGAGAGAAGAACAATTTTTTTTACGAACTGTCATATCGGTCAATTCAAGCATCGGAGATGTTATCAAGTTTTTTAACATTCAAAACCTCACATTGAAGTTGTTAAACATACCAAACCTTACATTCAGCCACGAAAGAATAACAAAACACACAATTGAACATGCACTTTCACATAATTGCCTCGCAATATACATTTGTAATAAAGAAATACAGGAACATATAAATTTTATTCAATTGCAATATAATTAATCACGGGATAAAACACTGGTATAAAATATCTATGCATCCAATCAATGCATGTTTGATGGTTTTGGTAATACTACAAATATATTAATGGTCAGACGATGACTGATACTGAAGTATTTGCTTGTTTGCCGTTACTCTTAATGCCTGACTGTTCAGATCAAAACAAGTGCATATTTTCCAACTTAGCATAGCTCATTAGATAATACTAATACTTTTATATTGACATAATAGGACATAAGCAATCAATTTAAGGCAAACATCATCATTCATAATAGGAACACACATTTTATTAAATATCATGTGCGTAATCCGTAGACATAGTATCTCCAGCAATCAAGCGCTGATATATGTGTATGCCAAGAGCGGTGCAAACATTGCGCAATCGACTTGTTCAACGCATAGAACAAAACTTTATTATCATCGACACAGTGTAAATCCTTACAATTTAGTCGATTCGGATCGCTACAAAATCACAAGCATACTTTCATACATTACACATATATGTAATATGTGGTAATTGTGAATCGTTTGTTTTGATATTGCCTTTTGTCCAGTCGGGCACATGTTTGTTTGTGAATTAAAGGGTTTATCAGATAAGTTAGTGTTTGCTTACCGATTTTTACATGGCGATGCGCACAAAATTAAAAAGACGTCTTAATTTAAAAGACCGTGTTTGGTTACGAGTTTGATGGGCATTACTCACACTATTTTATAAAATGTTAAGATTGGGTTGATCAATTAGGTACAACCTTGTTATTACCAGTTTTATCATTTATTGTCGTTTTTTTCTTGGAATACTAGTATGATAATATGTTTTATCTGTACAAAAAATCGTTTTATTGTTAAATAAGTCGGTGTTGTAAGTTATGTATGTGTTTAGGTAAACACTGTTTTATCAAAGATGCGATTGAGAGTTAATTTGCTTTCTGTACGCAAGCGTAATGGATGCCAGTTATTGCCTGTAAATATTTTATGAACACGCGTTCGTCAAAACTATATTTTTCTCAGTTGACTGGGTTATTGGGATAAATATTGAATTAGTGTAAAGTAGCCAACCCTTCTTTATCTAAACGTGTAAATTCCCCAGAGTTCTGATCAAAAATGATTTTACTTTCACCGCCAACCGCTTGACTGGATTGCCTGATTAAATTATCTGTACGGAGTCCCTTATTGACATGACTCCCCGATACATTTCCAAACACTAGTGCTATGAAAGAGACGCTATTGGTACCGGTGAGAACTATCCAATACACAATATCGCCTCTCTATTCCGCGTTGCCAATTTCCATTGGCTCGTGCAGTGACACCGATGGTGCCACGTGATTAAGTGACGTCCGTTGTACATTTACTTCTGTGCGACTTTCATTTGGATTAGAGAACAGACGAACATTTGGAATAGGACGTTGTTTTGTTTGATGCGTCATGAATTCTTGGATAATACTTCGCTTTGCATCTTTTCTCTCCTGCATGTAAGTTAATAACTTATATTAAGTGCTTAAATATTACATGTTTATTTATAATTGTTTCAAATGCATTTAAACTTTAAATATCCTAAATATTTGAAACACGTTTAAATTGTAGTTGTAATATATGTTTATGCAATTATAAAAATGACATGGCGTTTTTAGATTCATCAAATTAATATAGTTTTTATATTGCGTGAAAACATGTGCAAACACACTAAATATAAGACCAGTAAACAGACATACGTGCAATTTTGAGCATTACTAATTTAAAATTTACACATGTTTCTGCTTCCACCAAAAGTATAAAAATTCAATGCCGATATCTAGGTTCGACTAAAAATGTCCAAGTACTTATTTCAAAAATGTTTTTCATAAGGACTAATGATTTAAACATAAATTCAGAATCTCATGTACTGCTTTTGCAGGCAATAATAAGGAAGGCACACGTTTTCTAAATAAAAGTGTGTGTCCTTTATTTTATTATACACGTAAGGTTAGTACAATCGGCTAGAAAGTTTGAGTTTAAATAATACTGAAAATATTATAATTAAAAATAGTTTACACATTTTTACAACATGAACAAATATAAATCTTTAACATTCGGACTTAAAAATAGTGTTATGGCCTGTACTTTAAAGTAATTATAAATCGCGGGACATTCATTTTCGTTGATATCGTGGGTTGACCGGTCCATGAATTTAAAACAATCACATCGGAACATGACCGATGTAAATTCCTCATTTTTTCCAAAATCAGAAATCTTCGAATTTAGGGGTACATGAGAAAGTCATTTTTTTTAAAAAGACCAAGAAATTCCATGCCGATGAACATGTAAGAGTTATAGTATATCGTGCGATAAGATATTTGCAATTTTCTGAAACAGGCATTTGAAAGTTATCTTTATTTGCTGAAATATCAAAAGCCATTTTTGAACTAACTATTTTGGAATAAATCAAACACGAATTGATTTTTGGGTTTATGATATGTTTTCATTCTCATCTGAGCGAAGCGCTTTCAAAGTAATATATGTGACTACAAGTACATATGTTTCTTGAAGACTGAAACCTTGTAATTTTAACATCTAATGAGCTGTAGAACTTGTTCCTGAAACTAAGATGGACGGAATCCCAAGTTCAAAATAGATTTTTGCTAAGTAGCATTTTTTTAATTGCTACATGTTATATGGAGTTCAATGACTTGAGTTAATTTGCCGTTCTTAATCAATCTGAACTGTTATATTAATAGTCTCCTGTCGCCTGACAGAAGTTCAGAAGGTAACATAAAAATAATTCATATAAATGGTATGTGTGGCATGGTCGTTATGACGTTAACATAAGGAAAACGAAAGCATAGGTTGAAACTCACTCGCGGCTCGCTATGGCATTTACTGTTGCCTACCAAGTAGCTAGTTTAATCTAGCGATACCGATTGTCCTTTTTTTCAAGCGCCCTGGTAAAATATTAGGAAATAAGGAGTTTATACCTTCTTAAGAAAAGGTTATTGTATGTCCAAACTTACAGGCCAATTATTGCGAGAGATAAAACTATAATACAAACTCACACTAATAAACATTTTTGAGATGTATTACTTGATAATTTCTAATAAAATGGAAACGGTTATAAAATCGACAATTCAAATGTATGACACTACATCAACTGATTCATCTTTTACAGAATACCAATTATTTTTATCCAGTACAATGTCGGAAATGATGCGCACACTGAACTGCACGAATGCATGCAAGGTTTATATATGTTTTTATTACAAAAAACTAAAACAATATGCATACCATTTAACATAAATGATAAATATAAAATGGACGTTCATTCGAACACAAAACAAACATATGTTTACCTTTATATACATGTATGTGGTCGGGTAATATAAAACACAGCTTTTGTACGTAAATGTTTTCTGTTAATTTGCCATATATACTACAAATAATAATACACCGCTTCAAGCATTAAAAGTCATACTTTTCCGTCACATATAAAATAAACATAGTATAATTCGGCAATTGTTTAGGTATTTGGTAACGCATTTCGTTTAAAATCTTAGAATTGAAATGTTCTATTGCTAAACATGTAAAACAATATTGGGCGTGTTCATTTCTTTCGACATAGAACGTTTTGCGTTACTTAGTCTTCACTTGCTACTTTAAGTGGCCCAATGACTGTTTAAATAGAAACACAGTAAAAGGTGGACATGAGTAATAAAGAAACGAGTTTAATTCTAGTTTGAAATATGACACTGATGAAATGCAAACATAAATTTGTAAACGATAAAATTTGCAAATAAAAGCCGGTTGTTGTTTTTAACACTTTCCAAAAAGAGTTTAATGTCATTTGTTTCTCTTAACTTTTATTCTATTATCGTTTGGTCACACAAATATGCAAACGTTATACCAAAACATCATTGCAGAAATCATTTGAAAAACATTCGATTACATTAACATTGAATTGCATATCAATAACGCAGTGGCGTCACTTTCTATTTATATAATTCACATTTTATTTACTCATCGGAAGCAACTGTTTTATTCGTATTGGTTCTGCATGCGAAATTATTAAGAAAAGAAAACGCAACGTCATAAAGAACAACCTGATTATGTTTTGGTATTCCCACAAACACTTGTAAAGTGATTACATTTAATAATCCGATATTTCGTACAGCAACCCTTTGTTTAAACAGTGAACACAATTCATTGCACATATACGGCAACACTTAATTGTAGCGCCCTATGAACGTGCTATAATGTACGGTATAATATAGAAAATAGTAAGACCACTGAGGGCCCTTGACCTTTCACTCAGTCCGCGAACGTTAAAGTGACCTTGACCTTTCACTCAGTCCGCAAACGTAATAGTGACCTTGACCTTTCACTCAGTCCGCAAACGTTAAAAGACCTCAACCTTCAGCTTCGGTCGGATCCCAGTTTTAAGATAGACCGTCAGTCGTAGGTATAATTTCTATTATAAACAGGTTCATTTAATATATTGTAACAGGGTGATATTATCTCCCTGTATTTGAAGTTAATGTCCTCCCTTTTAAATGTGGTTTCACTTATTTAACATATTTATATTTTATATATAATATTGATTTCAACAATATTATAACTATTGTATTTTTTTGCAACTATTACAAGTATATAGTTGTAACGAAATAAAGTTAATATAATAACTTATATAAAATGTATTTAACAATGGAGTTTTCCCACAAGTTTTGGCAAGGTAATCGTGTTGATCCTTATAACTAATTTAATGTACTGATAATTCTACTATCAGATATATTTCAGGGCTAGTTACTCTGATACATATTATTTAGTCTGGACCTATTAGATGAAGTAAATACGAGTTAAAACGATCATTTGCGTTTTGTTCTATATTACAACCTTTTTCAAGGTTCATAAGAACCAGGGCACAAAACGATCCTATCACAATATTTAGCCAGGTTAATTTCTTTCACCATCCATACAAAATATATGTGCTTCTAAAAAGTAAGGCCTTAATTCTACATTAAAGCGGATAGTATTAAGAAACTACATAAGTATTAATTTGAATAAACGACAACAACGTCTTACCAAAATTGGTATTTTCTCTTTCATCATTAATATTCGCTGGTAATATGATCAATAAATATCTACAGTAAACACAATTTATGTCTAAAATACCGTGCGAAGTATTGCGATTAAATACTAAAATGTTATTAAAATTTTAAATGACATTATTAATACAATACAAAAAAAGTTTCATTACCTGCCAAACGTCTTAACGACT
Organism: Dreissena rostriformis; assembly: GCA_007657795.1. Classification (NCBI taxonomy): domain Eukaryota; kingdom Metazoa; phylum Mollusca; class Bivalvia; order Myida; family Dreissenidae; genus Dreissena; species Dreissena rostriformis. Next base: position 50,679 of record VMBQ01000397.1, on the reverse strand, counting down.
ATTTACATGTTTTATGAATACTATTATACCTGATTAAAACATTATATGTGTTGACGCAAATATTTCTGAAATACTATTATACATAACCATGCTGGCAAAAGGATTAATACAAATCTTCAGTAATTAAAAATGACTTAAATACCGTATGAAGTATTGCGATTCAATAATGAAATGTTATTAAAATTTAAAATAGCATGTACATGCGAAATAATTGAATTACATGGTTTGTTTTACCTCTGGCTATTTATTAATAATTATATATAATTTTATTATTGTAGAACTCAAACTTGACTTCTTGGTATCTTGAAGATTTCGTCTTTGTTGTTTTTGTGTTGTTGTCCTTGAGCGTTTAATGTATTGATACTTTAATAAACAACTTATGACATTTAATACTGATCAAATGTTCATGCTTTTTTATATGTTATGATGTTTTGAACATGTATATTCATGGACTGTATGTCTATTGTATCATAAATAAACCTATTTACATTATATGATTTAACGCAAATACGTTTCGTATATTATAATTTTTAATTATCATACTTTTCGTTGTGTGTATAAACCCAACTTGTATGGTACATAACACCATTTTGTTGATTCAGTTTGATAGATTTATTTCGGAGATAGCATACATACACACTATTAAAACAACATGTACATAAAACAATATGAAGTAAAAAACAATCATAATTGAAAAGTACATGCATAGAATGCACTATGTCGTGCACATCAACGCCAAGGATTACACAAAACAGAGCAATACCTCTTATTTCCATTGTGGTCCTTGTTGTTGGTGGCACGTTTTAAATGTGCTTTTGAAAATGTTCCAATACCGTATACTTGAATAAATTGGAAAACGGAGGTATATTGAATATCTAAACAGTAGTTATTTAACAATTGAAACAAATGGTAATGTAGTTATCACTACTCATACTAATAAGTCAGAACATGTTCTATAAACAGGTATAAGCAGTAAAGTAGTAGTAGTAGTTGTTGTGTTGATAGTTTGTTTTATTAAATTTTGTTTATATTGTTAAACCCTTTCATTCGTGTATTTTTCAGAGCGGGCGTTGTCAGTTATCATCCCTTCTTCTTCCCGCGATATCAACCTGACAACTATGCCTCCGTTCGCAAATCCCAAACAAGCAAAACACCGTTTGAGTATAAGAGGCGATGGCCCTCGGGATTTGATAGACTCTCCATGGGCTTCATAAAGCGAGACAACGATGAGACCAGCGACTCCAACGGGGATTTGTTGGATAATGACATGAACGACAGGCTGTTGGGAGATCTACAAGACAGGGCAGCGCTTGAGAACACACCACAGTACAGTAAACGTTATTTTGACAGAATTTCGTCTGGATTTATTCGCAAGAAACGCTCGGCTGCCCTGGACTCTATATCGTCTGTTGTTAATAGTTCACCCAATCCACACCTTAACGTTCAGACAAATGGAGATCAAACCGAACCCATGGAACATCCGAACAGTGATGTAAAGGAGGACTCTATTAGAAAAATGATGAGTCACGTACAAGGTAAGGACGACGAAGGCAGTGATAACGACAAGCGATGTTTTGACAGACTGAATGCTGGCTTTGTAAAGCGCCCATTCGACAGGCTAAACTCTGGGTTTGTAAAGCGCCCATTCGACAGGCTAAACTCTGGGTTTGTAAAGCGCCCATTCGACAGGCTAAACTCCGGTTTTGTGAAACGTCCATTCGACAGGCTAAACTCTGGATTTGTTAAGCGCCCGTTTGATAGACTAACATCAGGGTTTGTTAAACGTCCTTCGGATAGCAAAATCGATGAGCCAGTTCAGATGAATGTAGATGAGGAAAAACGTGGATTTGACAGGTTAAACTATGGCTTCGTTAAACGACCATTCGACAGACTAAATTCTGGATTTGTCAAAAAGGACGCCGACAACTTTGAAAACTTTGATAACGACAATGTGATCAATCAGAAAAGGTACTTTGACCGATTGAATATGGGGTTTATAAAACGCAATGACATGGTGCCAGGAACTGATGCAGCTACCCGAATTGATGATAAACGAGGCTTTGACAGGTTAAACAGCGGGTTCGTCAAGAAAGGTGACATGCATGAAGATACGGGAGATTTCAGCGGTCTTGACGTGGAAAACAAACGATATTTTGACCGTTTAACCAATGGATTTGTTAAGAAGAACGACGATGCAAGTATCGAGAGCGATGATGACGAAACCGATGTAGAAAAGCGTCGATTCGACAGGATATCCAGTGGCTTCATAAAACGTTCGCAAGACAACACAAGCAGTTCAGACGACCACAAAGAAGACAAACGAAATTTCGACAGATTGAATTCAGGCTTCATTAAATGAAACGAAGCATGGCGCTTGGTTGAACAGGCACGTGCTGATAATAATCACCGTATATAACTTATTGTACATTTAAGACAATCTTAGGTAAACTGTGTATCTGATGAAACGTTTTTATTCGGTCATAAATCTTAATTTGTATTTTATGAGTTTTTAAATGAAATTATATACTGCTAACACTCATACAAATTAATATGAGCATTATTGAGCATTTTGGTAAATATCCTTTTTATTAGAAAGTGCCTTTATGATGAACTTAATATACTCATTTAAAGGAACTCTGCAAAATTGTAATTACCTCTTGAGTTCTATATCAAAAGAAATATATATTAAATATACAGATACAACAAGTTGCACCTATTATGCATACGTCTAATGACTTGGGTGTAGTTAAGTCATCAGGTTTATTTTCACATGCATTATTTCAACATGCCGAAATTCTTTCTCTCTGTTTATACGATGATCACTTTCTGTGTTATTATCGTAAGCACACAAAATCATCATGTAGAAGACAATCAACGTGAACATACCCTAATCATGTCTTAATGCTGTAAAATTATAATTATTCGTGGGTATTTTTTTCCTTGATTTTGTTGGTTGACCAATCAACGAATTAAACACAAACACATCGGAAAATGACTCAAGTAATTGTATCTTGTTTTCCATAATTATCAAAAATTTACGAATTTTCGTGTCTACAAAAAAGTCGTTTTGTGAAAAACCACTTTTATGCCGACTAATAAAAATGCTTTTACAGTATCCTGATTTTTAATAGCTATACTAATTTCGTGATTTCCTATTTTGTTTGTACATTGTCAACAATGATCAATTAATAATTGGTCACTATAACATTTAAAGGCGTTGCCGACATATCAGCATCTATGGTGCATTTTAAAGTGGAAATCGTCTTAAGATTTGGTAACGTACTATGTTGTAGTTTAGTGTTCTTCAAAGAATGGACTCTACTGCACTATTTTAAACTACAAATAAAATGGCGCATACTAAAAAAAAATTCTTTGTTGTCTTTTGATCTCTAAAGACGGGTTTTGTATTTTATCAGCAAAGAGTATAATTTCTTTAAATAAGTATAATCCAAATCATAATGTGATGTCAAAGTTAAAAGTTTATTTGATTTACACTATGTACGCTTATTGACATGCTTTGTGGAAAATTAATACCTTATTCATCAATGCATTCAACAACGTTTCATCAAAGACACATCTTGTTACGTATTGATTTAAAGTTTATTACCCGTTTGATAATTAGTAATTCGTATTAAGAGGGTAAAAGCATAATTTACGAGTGTATCTTTAGTTATCGTCTGAAGCAAATTGTTTACGCGTGATGGATGCTAAAAGTTTCTGATGGTTTATGGATAGTACGCGAGTGGCTATGTTTACACCTGGACAGTTTAGATATTAGTGTTGCGTCAATACTTACATGTAATTATGTTTCACTCAGAATTGGTGATTCGATTGTGTTTGTGACTGTGAACTTATACAAGGACTAATTTTGTGATTTATATTTAAATGGTTGATTATTTTAATAAAAGTTCAGATTAAAAAATAACATACATTTGGATTGAAACTAAAATATTTGTATACATAAAATATGTTGTTCATACACGTTTAAGATGAATCAATAAAAAGACGTGAAAGAACAACGCAAACCTCTATACATAACCATTTGCCTTTAGTGTGTTAACATCAATTTACTTAATGACTCTGACTGGATGACACTTAAGGTTGTGTTCTACATACATGTTTAATTATTGAATAATATGACAACTTAAGCATGTTTGGATTATTATTCATATAATGGTTTTCATACGCGTTTACAATTAAGTTTCCGTCATATTTTTTAACTCAAAGAATCTTGACATGAACATAACTGTTTAAACATGTATGCCATTTTTGCACTGTGTTTTAGTCTATGCGGCGAATAAGTGGAAAATACCAGAGACATATTATTTTTTGTGTTTCGTTTAATTGGAGTAATTTTAAAAAGTCACCTGAGGCCATAGTGATCTGTCTGTTTAATATTGTTCTACTCTTTTAAACGTACTTAACAAAGTTAATCGCCGATGTTAAGTTCGACCTGCACAATACAATTTAATATAATCTATCATTAACCAACATCGATGTAGAAACTTAAGCATTGTTTCCCCTGTACACCAGTAGGTTGCGATTAGGCAATTGTTCTATGAATTGGTTAAGTGATTTAAACAGAAACAATTTAATGGAAGGGAAGTGGGTTTACAAACAGAAAATCTCTCCCAAAGTAAATTTATTGTGTGTGATAAAACGAAACTGACTGACCCGTTTCATTAGACAAAAAAGCCATACACAATACAAATTACTTCATGTAGACGTTATTAGTGCAGCGATCCGGGTCAAATTGTGACTTAAAGCTATCTAAGTAGATACGATATTAGCGGAAGAAGAAATATTAAACACGTCGGCGCATGAAACCTAACGCAATGCAAGTTACCGGTAGGTGGAATACCCCCTAACATGAAATGTCAAGCCAATAAACATACTTCAAAGTCATTTGCAAGAATATACTTTCTTTACATGAAAAAATAAAAGCGGAAAGTGTCGTCACTGATGAGCCTGTAAGGATTGCGCTGGCTTATCTGGGATGACACTTAATGCACATGTTTTAAGCCCAGTTTTCACAGAACTGGGCTCAATTAATACCTCATATGAAGGACGCTTCCCAGCCTTTCGAAACGGTTATTATGTGGTTTTAATAACCGTCACAGATTCATGTAGCTCTATAAAAACAAGTTCGCTTGATAACTAATTATTAATTTTTCATTTAAAAGAAATATATTCAACATACCATAACGTCTTACTACTGGTTCTATCAAACTGAATGCTTCTGGTGGTGGGTACGTAGACAGACACTGCAAGAAAAAATGTCTCTCTTTAAATAACCATCATCTCTAAGTTACAACTAGGAGACATCGTCTTCTAATCTGCCCTCTAATTTCCCAGTTCTGTGCGTCTCACCGAGCAATGAAAATCAGGCGAATGATTAATAACGTTTATTTAGCAGGTAATGGACCTATTAGCATTGTTTTTGGTGAACTATTAAAATTGGCATTGGTGGAATACGTTTTAGACAAATGTTTAATAATCTAATATTCGATGGAACGCTTTAAGATATGCTAGATATATAAGGAAACCTATATCAGATTGAAATTGCATGAGACGATTAAGGAACATAAATGCATGGCATATGGTCAAACTTTTAGCAACATAGTTTACTTGCTGAATAGTTTTTAAAAAAAATCATGAAAGTATGTATACTCAAAAGACACATACAGGAAACACATCACACGTTGATAATAAATACAATATAACGGTTTAACTGTAGTTATCAACATATTGTACGCAAAATACAATTAAAATCGATGCACAGTGCTTATATGACTGTAAAAACGTGTTCTTATGCGTCTGTGCAGCATGATTATCAATGTTGATATTGACGGTTTGTTCATCGTCATTTTCAATCCTCTTAATTCAAAACACCACCGTCGGATGCGATCATAAGTAATGCTGTAATATTTCGTTGAGAATCATTTTAATTTAAATGATAGCATCTTTAGTCTGGACTTTAACAGGAAACATATGTGGGCAAATTGTTAATGATTCACGGTTATTAGTTAAGGATGCTTAAAATAACGTAATTCTGTATCTTATGTTCATCTTTTATTTTTGATGATTGAAGAGCTAGAACTATGAGGCGGTTTTATAAAATTACTTTTGCTCTATTCATGTACAATGTATATGTGTACCTTAGTTAATTGTGCTTTTATGTGTATATATCACTGATGGAACTTCTACTGACTCATTACGTAAGTTGCTTGTTTAAAAGTATACATCGAAAATGTTAAAGTCGTATATCTACTCTGACTGATCTAATTGATTGCAATGGACAATTTTTACAGCATGAGTTTTAGGATCATGAACAGTTTTATCTAGCTGATTTCTTTAAAGAGGATATGCAGTTCTGCATTAGTTCTTTTTCTGTTGTTTGATTTTGCATGTCCAATTGCTCACTTTTCTTGAATACAGTAAAATCAGTTTTATTCGTGGGACATTAATTTTCATTCAATCGTGCTTTAACCATTCACGAATTTAACACAAACGCATCGGAAAATGACCGACAAAAATTACTCCTTTAGTTTTCTAAATCAGAAAGCCACATATGTACGTGTCCACGAAACATTTTTTGAAAAACCACGACATTTCATTTTATTTCATGCCAAAGAATATTCACACAGTTCAATCAGTCAAATCAAGTAAGACACTTAACGCCTTAACTGGATGTTTGCTCAGAAGAGACTCCGTTTTAATGAAATATACAATTAATCGAAAAATGGACTGCACAGGCTAATCAGAGACGACACTTTAGTCACGTTACGTTAGAAAGAAATCCCTTCTTAAAGAAACTCCATTTTATGCGGAAAGTGTCTCCATGATTAGCCTTGCGGACGGCACAGTTTTCCCAGAACTAGCCTTAAATAGGTGTACACAGACGACGGTTGATTCCACCCACTCCGTACGAAATGGCCACGTAGAGAAAATACTGACGAAAAAACACAAACTCATTTAAGGATCTTCGATGAACGTCAATTATCGAAATTGAGAAATATAACTCACGGAGTTTTCAGAGTTTATTCGTCTATTTTTCTCCTCAGGTCTGTGATTGTTGGCAAACACTTATTCCACTTATCAGATATTGTCCACTTTTACTCCACACCAGGATTGTCTAGAGTATTGATGTCAAATTACATTTGCTTTCCGTTTGTTCACTTTTCCAGCGAAATTGAACTGATATGTTTTGATACCTCATTAATGGTAGGTGTTTGTGCGTCACACGTACCTTTACTTGTTATGGGTTCTTTTTCATGTGCGTGAAGAAGTATCGTTCCAGATTAGCGAGTACAGTCAACCTAGGGTAACGAGGAACGACACTCTTCGCATTTATATGCTTGTTCGTTCTTTTAAGCAAATATCCAGTTTAGGCGGAAAGTATATTCCCTGATTAGCCTGTGTGGACTGCGCAGAAAAATCTGGGACGAAACGTAACGAACATGAATTAAGCACGGTTATCGCAGAGCGAGACTCTTTTTTTTTTTTTTTTACAAACACGCTAGAACTTACTTGTAATTAATTGTGTACATGTGAAACACTCCTTCTATTATATTTACGTACTGTTAGGTCTTCTAGTATGTCGTTGTATTACCAAAGAATGTTGTCGTATTGCATTGTTGTACACAAACTAATTACGGTTGATTCCGCAAAGTCCATGCTGAACGGCCAGCTGGAGTAGATGATGACGGGAAAAACAACAACACACAAAGTCATTTAAGGATCTTTGGTGGACGCAAATTACAAAAGTGGAGGAACGTAATTCATGGCGTTTTCATTGTTGATTTGTCTATTAATATGTACAATTCTTTCATTATTGGCAACACTTATTCCACTTATCGGATGTTGTCCACTTCTACCCAACACTAGGAGTGCCTATAATATTGATGTCCAATAACATTTTCTATTTCTATCCGTTTGTTCATGGAAATCGAACTGATAATGAATGGTAAGGTATTTAAGCGTCACACGTGCATTTGCTTTTCATATGTTCTTACTTTATGCCTTCTATTTCTAGTATTATTTAAATTGTACATTACCCACATTCCTTTGTTGGTGTGGAATGAATAACTTGTGTTGTATCCTTTCCCAGTCTTAGATATATACATGTTCTACTAGCAGTGTCCGCTCCTCATTTGATAACATATGAGCCTCGTTATGGGAAAATTTACCTAAATGCAAGTACTTAAAGTGTCGTATTAAATTAACCTGTGCATGTGTGTGTTTAATTTTATTTTAGCCGTAAGATATTACAGACATACATATAAGCATATAATATACATAGAATGTTAAGGACAGGTATTTGATGGTACATCGACTAAGATATTCCCTAAGATAGTACATACGTATATGCAAGCATGTTTTTTACAGAGTATTTTAAGTACATGTATTTGAGTAGAACATTCATAAGGTTATAAACATGCATTCATATACAATGTATAGTGTTTAATATTTCAAGAACTATAACAAAAAACTAATTTGCACAAGCATATTATAAATCTTTAGTTATAAGTATGAATATTTGTTATCAGTAGTATATATTCACTACAACAACAGAACGAATTTGCATATGGGTTTTATAAAGCTTTAGCCATATGTATGTTTATCGTTTATCTGAAATAAATATACACGTTCGAAAGGTAACTTATGTGCTGAATTGCATTGTGTAAAATACATTAATAATGCAGACTCTCACAAAATATGGTGATAAACAATGTCTATATTATCTATATCACTTGTAACGATTAGTGGTGTCGTTATGGGCGATTTTTCACAGTTGTATAAGAGACCAGTCTCGTTATTCAGCATCTGTAAAATTGTGGTTTAATATATTTCAAAATTGTGTTTTATACTATTTACAGGTTAAGGGATTCTGTTTTTCTTCTGAAAATGAAAAATATACCGTTTAATTCATAGACACACCATGTTTAAATCATTCATTTTGGGGTCTTGATTTCAAGTTTTAGATCGTGACATGTAATCTGAATAGTTAAGCTTAGTCTTCTTCTATGTATAGTCTCAACAACAAATTTAACAATTTCTTGGGAATATGGTCAGTACCAGAACAAGTTCTTAATATTTTCTACTTCATTATTTCAAAATGTACATCGATTATTGGCAACAAGATTGTGTTCCTAAGATTATGTGGACTATTCTGCTATGGAACCCTCTAATATATGTATCTTTAATTAGGACGAACACGAGTTCATGTACGTTTTTCCAGTCAATATTAAACATGTCTGAATTCCATTTTGTTTGACAGGCTGGAATGTCACTGTTTTGGATAAATACATTAATATTTTAAATAATATTTTCTTCTTTTGGGCTGGTTACTATTTTCTTTATGTATGTTGTTAAAATATGCCCTTGAGTTTCAAATGTCAAAAGGCGGCATGTCTTTAACATGTTCAATATATTTACTTATTATGTTGATTAAACCTTGGTACAATATGAAATTTATGTTCGTTTCGGCATGTCTGTCCAAAGATTTGTTTGAAATATAGCAATTTCTCTCTATCATAATATCTCTAACAAAACGAGTACCTCTTTCATATAGACTTTTACTATAAATATGGCTCTTGTTCATTTTAAAATCATGGTTATAAGATAGAGGCATATCCAGAATATCATTAACATTTATTATAGGCAGCTTTTCGAAATACAATACATAGTTTTTAAGGACATCGAGCCAACATGTATTCTTCAAGTGTAAACTCATTTTCTCTGCATACATTTTGCCAGTATTAAACATAGTTGTAATATATATTATCGATTTTACTATTGTATAACAATTTCCTCCGCATGACAGTAATCTTTTAAGCCATGCTATTTCCATGTAATTTTCAAAACACATATATATATCATATTAATCCCATCTTCGTTATATTTTTAAACAATTACAGTAGCTTATATTTTGCTTGGTTCTGCCCAAATAGTGTCCTAGAATTGTTGATTAATTGTTTTCATGGTGTCTATTCTTGGTAGTGGTAATGATACAAAAACGTGCGTAAGTAAAGGTAGAAGCAATGATTTGACAATAGTTATCTTTCCTAGCGGTGTCATATTTCTACGATTTCAATAACTTGATCCTTATATACTTTCAATTTTGTTCTCAAAATGTATCATTACCATGTTTACAAAGTTTACATCAAACACAATACCATGAATTTCAAAAGTAGAAGGTCCCCATATCAGTTTGTATTTTGTTTTCATTGGTCGAGGACTATACTTCATAGAGCCTATCCAGATTAAATAAGCTTTTTAATAGTTTATATTTAGTCCAGAGCATATTGAAAATTCATGAAGAATGTCTTAAGCACAATTAAGGGATGAATCTTCCCGTCGAGAAGTAGAGATGTATCATCAGCAAATTGTGATATTTTGTATTCTATATCTTTTATTGTTATACCTGTAATTTATTTGCTTTCCCTTATTTTAATAGCAAGAATTTATGTACATATAATAACACTGTAAGCGCTAATTGGGTCTCCTTGGCGACAGCCCCTCTCTTTTCAGAAAGTGTTCGACAAGAATGCATTTATTTGTATGGAGGCCATAGTATTTTGCAAGAACATAGATATCCATTTTTGAAACATTGGTTTGAAATCAAAAAAGCTAAGGATTGTCTCTATAAACTTAAAAGGCAAGGTATCGAATGCCTTTTCAAAATGGGTTGTCATCAGTTATCCAGGATACATTATTGTCTTCAGCATATTACAATATATTATAAAGTAATATAGTGTTTTCACCAATAAATCGACCTTTAGTGAAACCAGCTACACGGCGATATTAATTGTTTAAGCGTCAAAGTTGTACTGAAGTACTTGACAGTTGAATGTGTGTACTTAATAATATGCAAAACCTGTAAATCAACACGTAGTCTGCTATTCCTGTGTGCACCAAACATAATTGTAATTAATAAAGACCGAAGGCCGGTAGTTCTCGCAGACAGCAATCACAGTTCTGTCTGTGAGATATAATGAGTGTATCTTACAATTTGTGTTTTGTACTTATACATGATGTGTTTACGTTTATTTACGCCGAACCATTATTTGGTAAGTGGACGGCGATGAGGTTCCACGGAATAACTTGTAAAGTAGTATAGTTGAATATATATGGACAATTGTTTTGAAATCTTAAAGTGTTTGGTGTTTGTGAACATCGTATAACTTATTTTCTATGTAGCTTTAAAACGGATTGAGCCTCGCTCTGGAAACATGGGACTTGATGAATGTGTGTAAATAGTAATCCATGGTTAGCCTGTGCGTACTGCACAGGCTAATCTGGGATGACACTTTGCGCATATGCATAAAACCCAGTTTTCCCAGAACGAGGCTTATATTAATGATATTGACTACACGATATGTGAATATAATTTACTATGGTAAAGGTAAAGGTAGAGGTCTTTTTATTATAGTGTCTCCCCTATTGAAAGGGCCAGCCAATCTGACTTATGAGACACTTTTTGCGTGTATACCATGTACCTCCCAACATTTATTTCTATGCCAGGCGCCAGGCGGATAGAAGTCGGTAACCATTCATGTTTAACGCTCGCGGCTCACGAGCTGGCCTAATCGGAACAAGTCCCATGACAAACATCCATCCTTAGACAAACGCTCCCCATTGGGCTCGAACCTACGACCTCCCGATCCCGAGGCGGACGCCTTATCCACTAGCCACGGCGATCGGTGTACTATGTGTAATTTGTTATGACAGGTCAATATAAGTTTATGTATGGAGGCGAATATGAACTTTTAATATTCCTACGAATAAACACAATGATTTACAAACAATTGTTGGTTTATTAAGACAGGTTTAATTAAAAACAAGTGGAAAGATTACAGTGAAGGGCTTAATTTGATTTTTGGCATACATTTTATAATCTGTATGACAACGTTTTCTGATTGTTTGTTTGAGGTTGTTTCATATCAAGAAATACAATGATGGCCAATACTCTATATTTCAGTGAAATCAATAAAACATAAATGGATGCATCAGTTTTCCAGAAATCACGTGACACACACTTTGAGAGAAACGGAATACTTTGAAATCATTTTTATTCGTGGAACATTACTTTTCGTTTTTCTCTTGCGTTGACCGATCAATGAATTTAATACGAACACGTCGGAAAATGACCTATTAAAATTGCAGTCCGCTCAGGCTAAGATGCGAGAAAACTTTCTGTGTAAACTATATATCCGGTTAGAGACTTCATTAAAAACAAAACATTCCATAAAAAGCGGAATGTGTTGTCCCTTATTTGCCTGTGCGAACTGCACAGGCTAATCTGTGACGACACTTTGCCAACATTTTTTAAACACAGTTTTCCCAGAACGAGGTTATTATTCCCGGTTCATATGTCATCCATACAGTGGTATCTCAGGGGAATGTTATCCTGGCACGGACCATGGTTCGAATGATTTATTAATGACCATGAAGCTTGTACTTACTAGTGTTGAATTTTCATTTTGCATTTAAAAAAAATGGCTATGAGGTTCAGCTACTGAACAAATACATCATCCGTTATTTGTACATTTAAAAACGTTTAAATTATTTCCATTGACCGTCAAAATGGATGGATATCGACCTTATCGTTTTTTGCTTATACGATTTACATCACATACTTAAGTATACAATGCGCATGGTCATTTATAGTTTATTATTGAACTTATGTCTGATAAATGATGTTTTCCAAAATCTGATTGCAAAATTGAGCAGATATATAGAACTGCTAACAAATAATCCAATAACATGCATGAACAATTTCATATATTAAAAAGCATGATAAAATGCAGTTAATGTAAAAAAGTATTAATTTGTAGTATTAGCATACACACATATCTTAAACTTTTTGTTCAAACAATTATGTCCGCTTGCCAACGAAGACTTTGTGATACACCTTTGGAACAGAGATACACTTTTGTTATGATACAGCTTCTTTAAACTATCGTAAGCTAGTCCAATCGTTTTGAAAAGGCTCATCTGAGACACAACTTTACACACTTGCATTTAGCCCACTTTTCTCAGGCCCATATACGCCACACAAAATTTGACGTAACGGTTTTACTTCACAATTCATCAGTTATGTATACAGTTGGTTCTTCTGTGTATATAACCAATTAGTAAGTATTGAAAGAATCGCGGGTCGAATGACTTATTAAAGTAGGCTCCATCATAACATCCATAATCACAGCTTCATAAATGAAAAAAATAATGTTGATTGTAAGCGTCATTACGCAATTTGCTGTGTGTTTCCATGCCTATTCAATGGTCGTGCTTTTGTACATGGTCGACACGCTTTGAGTGATTGTCTTCTTAGGTCTTGTGAAACGTTAATATCAAACGAGCTATTAAATATCTTCTCTTGTAATTTGTCCTCAATGTTTATCAACAACAACATTAACACCATTTGTCGTAAAAACATCTTCCGTAAGTATCAAATTGCTAATTTCAAATGTTGTTTACATTTCTTCTCTCTTTGTTTTTTTTTTTTTTGGGGGGGGGGAGGGGTTTCGTCTACATAAAGTGATATTATCCATTTATGCTTTACAATCATGTTTAACTTGTCTTAAAGCATGTGCGTCAAGTGTCGTCCCAGATTTTTATTCCTGCGAGTAATTGGCCATAATTTGTATAAATAAGAGTGTAAACTTCTGAATATCAGATTGTTGCATATTTATTGTAAACGTTCACAGCTTCTAGGCCCATACATGATATATTATATAATTAAATAATAACAGTAAAACAATCAAGAACTAAACAAACTGAGTGTTTGTTGATAACACCACCAACGCGAAACCAAAACTCATGAGATAAAACAGCCTCCCTTTGGGAAAACTGAGCCTAATGCATGTGTATACATGAAAATATTTGACTTATTTATTCGTCTAAAGGACGTCTCTTCTAAAAGAAATTCTAATGTATGCGGAAAGTGCCGTCCCTGATTAATAAATAATTGCTAGATATGGAACACATTTGCAAATTAATTCGAAACCAATTAAGGCTACCAGAGGGTTTTAGGAATGGACATACACATTGATTTGGACAATCTGACCATGAAACAAAGGCGTTAGAAAACCATTAAATAAACAATTCGAATCAAATCCATATAGTGAATTGGCAGTTAAGGGCATCTGCAAATAGTACAAACATCGTATGTGAAAGAAAAAAAAACTGCTGGGGTTTCAGGTAAAATTTTAATTTTTAACAATGTAATTCAGCACACTGTTTTCACAGATGACAGACATTTAATCATTAAGTTTTCGACAATTATTTGTTTACATACGTGTTTTGGTAGCGTTTATTCGCAACCGAGGAAAACGTTTTATAAGTTTATATGGCTCTTTACACGTACATTATTCTATAAGACTTTTGTAATATTAATGTATTTTGTTCAAACAGGTTCGCCAGATATGTAGCATTTTAAAGATCTTACAATAGAATCTGACTATTGACAGGAATTCTGTCAAAATATTTTCCCGAGCGCACGTGTGACATGATCTACATACAAACCAGTTCATTGTTTTCCAAACTCGATCGTTGAGACTCAAAATCGGTCACTGTGACCCAACCTCGGTCACTGGGAACGCTATGTGGTCCCAATGTGATCATAAACCGGTCAGTATGTTTTACATCTGGCAATACTATCAGACATACTCACACCTGACCTGTTTGCCATTAGGGACGACACTTTCCGCTTTTATGGAATGTTTTGTTTTTAACGAAGTCTCTTCTAACCAAGAATTCCACATCGTGCCTTACATATGTATTTTTTACGCTTAAGCAACGGTTTGCTTTTACTAATTGGATGTCACAATGGTGAATGCATTAGTTCACAGCCGGTCTTGCCGTTCACACGAATGGTCATGATTGGTTTTCTAGTACTCCCCCATTATATTATGAACACAAAGACATATATCCAATAGAATACGTTACTCTGACACGTAACTCATTTATAATTGCAATCGGGCTGCGTGAGATGTCATGAATACATAATGTATGTTTCATTTTCAACAGAGATATGTTTTCACATCTAATCACATCTATAAGTAATGTCATAAGCCGACCTTTCAAGCGATACTAAATTGATTACATGCTGAGGATGGGATTGCTCATACACATGTACGCAACGCTAAGCACGTAAATTAAGCATGTCACGTAAAAGGCATTCTTATTACGATATTTAAATAGTATGTGTTAATATTTTTTGATGATTTTACATGATGATGGTGAGATATCTCATACATATGTACGCAACGTTTATTAAGCGTGCAATATAAAAGGCTTTCTTGTTACGAAATTTAAACATCATGCGTAAAGATGTTATTATTTTTTGCAAATATCTAGCAAAAATGAATAGTAATACAATGGTTGGACACCAACATCCACAAAATAGTAAATAAGATCACATAGAAAGCGTTATCCTAGCCAAATGTGTGCATACACTTTGATTAGAATTGTGAATTATTAAATACGTTTTTTAGTGCGATCCTTTAAGGGCTTGTTCTTCTATATTCTTTGCGTGAAATGATCATACATCTGAATAACATAGTGTATAAGTCTATTACGGAAATTGTGTATGTATTTCTTTTGACCTTGCAGTCAAGGATAACCCATGAAAGTGCAAGCACTTATTTCCAATGGGGTCCGTTGGTTTTTTGCTGAAGAGACAGCAATCAGAAAATACAGTATTGAGATACAAGGAATCCGGGTGCGATACCCAAGCTCTTTGCGAATAGACCCCTTGGTTCTTTAACGTGCTAAGTGTATAGCACCGATACACGCAAGAATTACCTGGGTTTCATACCAGTACATCTCTAGTTGGGTGGGAAACACTTGAAGCATTTCTGAAATTTCCAGTGCCTCGGCCATGAATTGAACTGGGGACTTCTGAAATCGTACACCAGTGTGTAACCGCTCGACTACCGCACCACCATATACACCCAGGTTCTAGACGACACTCTATTCAAAAACGGATCCCGTACTCAACTTCTTCCTGATATTACACAATCAAGAATGGCCGCGAACGAAAATGTATCGTCATCGAAAATGAATGTGTCGCCAAAAGGCAAAATAGCCATTCTTCAGCAACTGTGAACGATTATCAACTAACCAACATTAAAATTCCTGCAATTCAAAAGTGCATGCTTTCTTATTGTGATTTTCCAACAAAAAGCATTGGACATATAGTGAACTTTGGCCGGAACTTGCGTCTGATGCTGTGTGTTCTTTAATACAGAGAATGTATTAAATCTTAGTACATACTCATTCATATATTGATTTATAACTCTTGTCGAATACTTTAAAAACGTTAATATTAGTGGGAAATTAATATTTGTTGATTGCGTGTGTTGACTGATCCACAAATTTATCACAAACACATAACCGGAAAATAAGTGTATAAAAACCAAATAATTTTACTTGGCAATACTAAGAATGGTCCCCGTATTATATTTCCAAGGATGACAGATATGTATAACCGACTTAAACTATTTGCTGGTAGGAAATTAAAAATACTGAAATGACCAAATATTACTATTAAAATTGTGAACATTTTGGTCTAGGTAACTCTGGGAAGGTTTCATTTTCAACCATCGAGGGAGCGATTCTCAGAATTTATGTATCTTTCAACACGTCACACCAATCAATATTTTCAAGTATTGCAAACTATACAGGGTTTCAAACAAATCGGAAAGCTTTTATGAAAATTTAAGTCTCAATCTGAAGAACAATGATTGTAAGAAATAATGTGAATGTTGTTGTGTTTTCACAACGTTTACTCTTTGTTTCTGCCTTATATACAAAAATATCAGTCTTAATTTATTTAGTGAATGCATAAGCCTTTATTTATTTTTTATCGGCAAATGTTCTGTAACACCTTTAGTTATAGAAGTTATAGGAGAAATAAAGATCTACTCTCCCTAAAACAGGTTTATCCTGCTTGACTCTGGTTATCCCGAACGTCTCTCATCAAGGAGTGTTTGCTGCGTGTTATTCATCAGGGTCAATACTTCCAATAGTTTTCCGCATCCATTGAATCGAATAATGAGGAATCAGATTTTGTTTAAGCCGACAAGTTCAATCAGTTGGGAAGTCAATGCGAATTTTAATCGAAAACAAGTATTCAGTGTTTTGTTTTTAACTGTGCAAATATTGGCCTTTTTAAGTAATACAATTTGAGAGCTGTGTATATTGAACATATTTCGTTTTGTAACACATTCAAGTGTGTGAATTCGTTTGATGTTAAGACGCATGAAACAAAACGCATTGAAGTTCATGTTAAACGAATAGTTGCTTCCCATGCCTGGTGAGTAGGAATTTAATATACCGTTTTTAAAAAGTTAATTGAACAATTTTAAAAACCGAAAAACGCATCAACATTACCATCAGATTCCACATGAATAATATCCTTTGTACAACAATTTTATATAATATATTTGTATTTCTGGTTTAGTTCCTATAGCGTGTTTACAAATTATATTTTATTTATTTATTTCAACACTGGCGGAGTCCTACACTATTTATATGTCCGCCTGAATTTACAATATATTTCAGAAGATTAGCCATAGCCGTATTTGCATTTGCATATGACTAAGCACTCGCATATTTTAATTAAAAAACAACGCCTGACGCAATGAGTTCTCGAACGATTAAACGATTGCTACCGATGCATGACTATTTGATATAACAGAAATAATGTTAATCCATATGCAACTATTTACACACTTAGAACAGAGCCAAATAAAAGTGTAATGTATTCTCTTGACTAAGTCAATTATTTTAACCTAGGTCAACGTATGATACATGTTAAAAGTTAAAAAAAACAATCTTCCTACTTTTTTCCAACGATTTAATTTAGCAATACTCGCCTGCCTTAAATAAAATACTCTTGAAGGTTAACAATAATTTGTGCCCAGATAATGTCTTTGAATTTTCATTCGTCCTATACAAACTAATGAAGTGGTTCATCTTATGAATTACAAATAACTGAATATGAAAATAAATTAGTATTCATGAGTATAAGCGGCACGCTTGAAAACAATACAATTACAATCGAGAAAGTAAATCGTAATTACATCGATTTAGTATTGATTGCTACTGCTTTTTAATTGGATTCCGATGGTATGCTGTAACGTTCTGTTTACACTTGTTTATTTCGTGATAAAGTCTTGGCTTAATGAAATGTTACGCCGCGCATTAAAACCGATTTATACCCTTAATTATTAGCATTAACAGTTCCAATATGGTTACCACAGCTTAAATCATGATGTTATGTTCAGTTTTGTTTTGTTTGTATTGTTTTGGAATGTATAGGCAATTCATCATTTGACTTGAGTAAAAGAGACGCGGATAAGAATTTGCCTCCTGACTATTCCTATAAATATCAGAGTCAATTTTATTTAAAATTACCTGCGGTATTGCAATAAGTGTTATATACATTAGCGTTATATCTACATTGGGCTAATATCGGTAGTTTTGAGTGCAAAAAGTTTTCAAATCATGTTTAAGACTGTGGTGGGCGATTCTATTAAAGTTTTACTTAACATCATTGTGCATGAATTACTACGGACATTCCACGACCGATTATCACGGTAAATATCAAAGAGCGAATATCATATTTTAAATACTGTAAAACCCTTAATGTTTAACAAATTGTTATCCGGTAAAATATGTTGATCATACACGAATATGTTCAAACACCAGATTGAGTACACGACCTAGTGTCATGCAATGCAAAATGCCAGTTTAGTGTTAATACATAATTGATCTTTATTATTTATAAGTACATATACTCTATAACTATTCAAAGCAATGCAAGAACACGATTGTTGTTCTAAATTTATGTGCAAACGTAATGTATGTCTTACTCTCCCACTTAACGATGCATTTGGAATCGCAAAAGAACATCCATAATAGGGTTTCTATTTTATAACACATTTGGTCGTGCAATGCTTTTGCGACCTGATATGGCAATATTTAAAAAAAAAAAGTATTACAATCATAGACTACTTTGATATCAGCGACTTGCAACTTTTGTAAACTAGCAGATTGTTTTTATTATAGAAACCAAACACGTCTTGACGAAACAAGTATCTTATACAATAAAAACGACCTAGCTGATGTATTATGTTGTTTCTATAGCAAGAATTCTTTGTCAACATGTTGTTCTGTCTGTGTTTCTCTGATTTTTGCGCGATAGTTTTGTGAGTAAAAAAGCCAGACTGCATAAGGAAACGTTCACATGTACCCATTCAGATAATTCATGGCGATATTAAGAAGTGTTTTGCCACAGGAAAAACATACGAGNGTTAATAAACAAAGATATTCATAATTTCACTGTATCTTCTAGATCCAACGGATTTCCTCGGTGTTTCTAACATAGTGTGAGGGTAGTTTAGAATCCTTATCGGATCCTGCCCAAATACAACTATGGTTTCATGTTTGTAAATAAGTGTTTATGTTTGTAAAGTTGTCCATTCTGTGTATGTTAAACATTGTTCCCACGTCGAGATGTGTTGCGGTGTAAGCACGGGGTATATAACTATGAATGAACCATCCTTTTTTGGGGATGGTGATTTCATAGTATGTATGCCTCGTTCTGCACCGTAGCTAGGCGCACACGCCGCAGTCTCAAATGGGAATATGTATGTCGATACATATGTACTATACAGTGTTAATGAAGAGTTCATATTCATAACGCAATAATATTAACATCTTGCTGAAGTTAGAAAATACTGAATGAATGAACGAATTATTGACAAGAACAGTTAAAAGAAGTGCGCACATAATTCTATATTTATGTTGGTATGTTCTTTAATGTATAGGAATATTTAAACACTAGAAACATTATCAGAAAATATATTACCCAGGCTGGTATTTTATTTATGTCAATGGCCTATTGCCTTTAACATACAGGACGAAACAAACATCTCGACATAAAACATTAAAGTCACCGCCTTGGAACAGTCAAATTAAAGCAAAAAGGTATAACAAAAAATCATAGAACTGTGGAACAAAACCGAGTGTATCCCGCCTTTCTAAAGATGTATTAAACAATTACTAAAGATGATGCACCACAATGTTATTTTTAGCACTGAAATATAAATCAATAAATCTATAATTAGCTTATAAAAGCATTAATTTAAAAATGAATGCTGTTCAACTTCACACATGTTCCCACGTACATTTATTCACTTTTGTTTGCATTTCGAGTTTTGGTTGGGTATGTTTCGTGTGCCAGTTGAATTAATAGGGAAGAAAAATGATTCTATAAACTGTTATACGATTAATGTATCCATATTCCTCGAAGATTTATTAATGATTTAATGTTTGATAATGATAAAACAACGTGTGCATGTTTATTATTTGAAATGACCCATAAAAAAATGTAATTCCAACAAATGGAGTGAATTTTCGCCGCATCTATTGATTTTATTTATGTGGATAAACACACTCACACAATTAAACGCCGTGCAATATTTATGCATATAATTTAATGTGCGAATTTCACGCATTAGTCATCAACATCTTGCAGCTTGATTTAGTACAGAATCAGCGTAATATTTCACTGTTTGTTAATCAACTGCGTCATATGAAGGTGCACAAATACATAATGTGTGCTATTGTGTCGGCATAAAACACACGTTTCTCGTTGTATAGCCAATATTGTTGAATGTGTTCCATTATAAACGCTTAACCTATTAGTGAGACAATAAATGTGTCTTCCAGATGATTTAGTGTTACGATCGTGTTTTGTTTTATTACAATTTCAGGAGCACATGAGATATTCAAGGATGTGTTTGAAAGTTATTTCCAGCATAAGTTGCGCTGGACGTGTATTGTGGGATAGTGTATGTATGTTTAGTTTAGAACATTAGTTTTGTATACGGTGTTAATCTTTGTAAATATTAATTTACTGATACCAGTAGGTGTTTATCATCTCGAGTTTTTTACAATATACTAGAATCATTAAATACTCACACTGAGCCATAACATTTGTTATCAATTTTCTGTATACTTGTCGTTATACAACGTTTGAATGCATGATGGTTCAACATACTCGTTAGTTATTGACTGCATGCGTATTACACTGTTAAGGTCGTCGTTCTGCATTTTTGTTTATATAGTGTATCTATTTTGGAAACATGTATGCTTGAAACATTTACGACGAATACAGATACCCATTAATGACTTTTTGAAATATAAGGATGTTGTTGTACAAGCCCTAACCCATAAGTCAATGCCAAATGCTAATGTGGTGATCCCATTTTTGTTTGATTATTTTGTGTTCATAGTTTGCACAAAAGTAATTTACTAACAGTATTTTTTCTCTTATTAGAGGTCTGGTGTTTCAGTGTTTGTTTTATTTATTTTTCATCGACGACAAGGTAAATACGTGTGTAATTAGTGGCTTGATTCATGTGTATAGTGAGTAAATATTTGGGCTAAAATGTGTGTCGCTTTTAACGTTTTTTAAGGTGTTACTCTATTTATGTTCGTAATTCGGGAAAGTTTTATACAGATCTTATTATTCAAATTCTGGCATTTCCTGACAGAAGTCTATATTAACAAGCATTACATTTACATGAGCAAAACATGAGTCAAAGTGGCGTTAGGAATATGATGTTGGATTCGCGACCGTGAAAACACGTGTTCGATCCCCTCTGTGGCAGCGTTCTTCAGACCTTCCAAAACAAAATCAATTACTGGTTTTACCCAGAACATGGACTCGACAGGGTATCAATAAGATCTAGGCTTTTAATGTAATTGAACGTAAATACATAGGTTTAAGCTAAACTAAAACGAGGATGTTCACTTTGATATCAATACAAAAAACACGTTAAATCTTCTTTATGTTAATGTTTATAAAATAGCGGTCACAAACACACAAGGGATATATTAAAACTAGTGAATGCAAATGCATAAATTCAGGTGAGTATGGATTCAAATGTGTTAGAAAACAAAAATATATATTGGAGAAACCAATTGGTCTCTGACGCATTAAAGGAGAATACTGTAGTTATGTTTTTCGTGTCATTGCATAATTTGTAATTAGTTTAGTCATTGTGTTGGTCGATATATTCTTCAAAAGGACCAATGAATAGGTTGATATCTAGTATTGAGCCAATATACAATATTTTCAAATGTATGAACCTACTGTAGTAAAGTTCGTCATGTAACGAGTTTAGACCTGATGTGTTAAATGTAATCCCATTTGGATGAACTTTGTATTACAAATTGTCGCAGAAATGTATCCACTTAGAAGTTTTCCGAAGCTAACAACAAACGCAATTATTTATAATTTACCACGTTTTGTTCCTTTGTTCCTGTGATGTATTCGCTACTTTAGTTTGATGTCCTTTTATTTATTTATTTTTCCAGAAGACGATTTAGACATTTAAACGATACTGCCTTATTACACTTGATATTTCTCTTTATTTTATATATGTGTCGGTCTTCAATATAGCAAACGTTAAAATAAAAAATGTTTAGCGTTTACAATTTATTCATAGAAAATATATTTCTGTATTAATGTATACGGATTAGCTTGTTTTAAAATAAATCGAAAGGTGATGGGGAAATATGTGCATTTGCATGTCAAGGACACTTCCGATGGCAGTAATTTGATAACATATAGGAGAGTTAAAAGCAGTACCTCCATTTGAAATATATTATCTTTGATTTAACTTATTAACATGGTTAACCATGTCTCGCAATGCAATTTGTCATTGTTCCCTGCCATGTCGAGTTCCGAGTAGATCCATGAACATCCAACGTAATGTCTATTGCGGTGGGCATGGAATACAGTCCATAGAATAATCAATAACTAAACGAGAAAGAAACAATACAGTGCAATCTTCAACTTATCGTATCAATAATAAGGGTTCTTATTTAAGATATTTGTTAATGGTGTTTGTGATTTCTCATCCATAATTGTTAAGTTACCGTTGTAGTAAATATAAATAGGCTTGGTATGATGCGCGTATCTAGCAAGTGGGTTAAACTTGTCTAGTTGTTCCGCCTAACAGAGCGAATCCAATGTTTGCAAAAAACACTTCTCTAGTGTATTGTTTAATTGCAATTTAATTTGAAATGATTGCATTACATGACAATATTGCCATTTGAACATACACAAATCTGCAATAAAACTTTATAGAGTATTTCAGTATTTTATTAAAAATAGTTTACATTTTATCGAGTGACAATGAGAAAATGTACAAGGTAAAATAGTATACAAACTAAATTTGACTCACTGAAATAAACGAGTTTCGAATGGTGTGTTATTGTACTATTGATATCTTCGGATAATGAATGTTCTTATATCTAGAGACGTAATTGTGTTTAATCCCACTTTTACAGCAAAAACGTTGTTTAAAGCCTCGTTGATTTAATTTCTGCTATAAACCACGGCACGAAATGACGTCATTGTTTCGACAAATAGACGTCAAAAATCCAGCGAAATTATCCAGTTAAACTTATTTTGTTTAAATAAAAAGGTTTACTGAATATAAAGGGTGATAAATATAATAATAGGTTAGTGTTGGTTATAGATCAGGTTTATCATGCTCGGGACGAAAACGAAAAAGAACTCGCCAAGGCTCGTGCTTTTTGTTTTCTAAGCCTCGCATGATAAACCTGATCTATAATCAACACTAACCTATTATTCTCTATATAGTTTCATTACACATGCAGTCTATGTGCACATTACCGTGTGTTCAGAATCACATAATGGGACCGAATAAAGCACTTGCTTCAGTAAAACACTGTTATTCCAGATGTCAACAAACAGGACATGATTATTTGTCGAATATCATAATTATTATTTTAAATGTAACAATGACGAGTGACTTTCTATGTTGTTTTTTGAATTTATGAACAAATGTTGAGATCAATCAATGTACACGTACACCTAAATTATAATTTATTTATGTTTGCATGGACCAATTGTAATGTCAATGCACATATTCCGCATAGTGGTACCACAGCGTGCCACTAAATACAATATGCATAGATATCGCACAAGACAGCTTTACGCATAGTTTCATAAACAATTCCCGTTTGATATTATTTTCATTTTACCACAGGATGTCATAATAGTGTTGTTATATTTAATACAAAGCTTTTGAGTACTTAAAATGTAAATAAGTAGAATATCCATTCTTATGGTATGTTATGTACATTTAAGTTCAGTTATATGAGGTTAATTTGTGTTTACACGTGTGCGATTCTTCATGAGCTAGGTAGCTAGTTGTAATTATTGACATTCCTTTCAAGTGTTTACAATGCCCAGCATTTTGTACATTCACCGTTCCAAAGCGGTGACCCCAGAATTATACACTCTCTTTTGTAAATGTGTATGTTGTATTATTTTTTGGTATACTTTTGTTGACAATTAAGTAATGACGGATGAGCTTAGTTCACGTTTATACATGCGTTTGAGCTGGTTTAAAGATCGCCCGATTGGCTTTGACTCAGCCGTTATCATTTGTGTTGGATATATGATGCGATGAATGTTTTATCCGATATCGTTTCGGTACTAGTTCATTTGCACGATATAAAAAGACAATGCAGATATTTACAAGAACTTCTCTCCTGATAATGATTCTGGAGCTGTTTGTTTTAATTCTTTCTCGCAAGAGCTGGTCACTTTTTAAAAAATAGTATTAACCCATTTATCCCTAGCGTCTAGAAAAAAAGGAAAAAGGCCTTGGCAAACAGCGTAGACCCAGATGAGACGCCGTATGATGCGGCGTCTCATAAGGGTCTGCGCTGTTTGCTTAATTTCTGTAAAAAAAAATATTCTAAATATAGAAATAAATATACTAGACATCCCTATTTTGTTAATAAATTGATCCAATTTAGAAGGATGGGAGAGTCCACTAGGCATATATGGGTTTAACATATAACGAATAAGACTAACGGTATTCACAATATACCGATCATATTAAACGTGTATATCCAGATATTATCATAGTTTTTTAGAATATGCAAGAAAATTACGAGAATAATAAATGAAAACAACGAAATATCTTATTCAGATTTTAAAGTTTTAAGTATAAATAATTATTGTTTGTCGACGTACTTTTGATATTCGGCTGAACGTCAGTACTTTTACTATTACACAGTAAAGTTGTTTTATCAATTGAATGTTACATTGATTGAAGACGCTAAAGATCTAGTTTGTATCTACATTTTATCTAACATAATTTGTGTTTTATGCTCACACCAATATCTCTACCCATGTAATCGTGGGTTGAAATCATGTAGATAATACATAAGAACCACCGTCGATTACATAAATTGACTGTATTCCGTAGAGCGGCATCTGATCAAAATTCTAATGCAATTACGTCAACAGTAACAGTGTACACGAAAATGTCCAAACATCATTGGTGTTTTTAGCAGATTTTAAAAAGCGTTTAATAACAATAAAACCAGAAGGCCAAAGACCATGTAGATACATATACAGTAAAAACATTTAAAGTAAAATAGATGCATGTGACCACAATAACAAATGATCAAAACAACACATAGCTAAACATATAATTTTTATTAACAAGTGAATTAATTGAATAAATGTTTAATTGGAATCGCAATATATACTCAACTGTTTACTGTAATATAACTAATTATAAAGCGGACCAACGAAGAGGTTATTCATAACAGTTCTAGATGGAATTTGATTAAATACAAACTACATATATGTGAATTATTCAATTAAATGATACGTCGGTAGAAAATACCGTGTCGATATATATTTATTTTGACTTCTGAAATTATTTGTTGAGTCCCGTGATACTGTTTTTCATCCCCCGTAATTATTGCATATTTTTCAAAATATTTACAACGTCTGCGTGCATCTGAGTGGAACCATTCGATAATACTGCACAGACGGCTAATGTCGACACTGAAGAAAAACATACGCATTAGTGAATATTCAGAAAATGAAATTTGCAGAAGTTGTGGGCTTCAATTCTTGCCGTTTTGGGAGTTAATTTGTTTATTTGTCTGATCCCTTACGCTGTTTACGACAGTGGGTGGAACATTTGCGGGCTACACTCAGCATAAATAAGACCACAACAGCCCCAAGACAAATTTCGTTTGAGATCAATTTGTCCGCTTTTAATGTTCATGCGGAGAGCACTGAAATACGTAAATTAATAATAATCGATTTTTTTTTCAAAAATATGTAACATATTAACGACAACAATACATATACTATGGCATTAATAATAAAGAATGGTGTCCTTTGGAGAAAACAAATAAGTTGATAACTCGGCTTACGATTGTGCGGTTTGCCTTTCCCTTTTACATGTATTTATGTAATGTGTTTTATATAATTGTCATCATGCATGTTTAAATTGAAACCAGACATACACACATTTCTCAAAAGGTGATAAAAGCTAAACCTGTCGTAATTTTACTGTCTCTGCCTTTTACATTCTGTACATACCACGGTCATTATGAATGTTTCTAAAACACTATGCAGCACATTGAAATGTAAGCGTCATCTGTCCAAAACAGCCAACAACTCGGTTTGTTTTTAGAAAATAATTTTTCGTGGAACTGTCGATTCGTGGTCACGTATATAGTATTACTCCCATACCAATTATTCAAGGAAACGTATTATTTACTGAATTATGTGTAATGTAACGGAAAGAATTATAACTGGGCTACATTACCGCATCAATTATATTGGGGTTTAGGGATAGTCAAATCCCAGAGGCACAACTATAATTGAAATAGTTTCTTTAGCCAAAGGGACAAACAATTAATTGTTTTAACAAGCAAGACAATGGAAAAACACTATTTCATCAATGGCCACATCCGTATACCAGCCGATGCAAAAATGCACACATGGTAGTACAAACCCGTTATTGAAACACTGACATCATATTTTGTCGTTGAACCAGCTATTACACCCATTTTGTTTAACTTCCCGGTGCATGTTAAACTTAATATTTTTCACTGATTATTCAATGACATTTCACATTATAAATCATGTGTGAAGTGATACCACGTATTCATGATTTATCGGATCATAACCTGATCTTAGGTACACTTGTTTTCTTTTCTACTTCCAAGGAGGTGACCCTTGGTTTTATCATTTAAATGTTTAGTTATGTTTTGTTTGTATCTCGTATATTGGAAAGACAATACGTTATAAAATTTAAATAAAATAATAGCGGATGGCTACATGCAGCTCTCTTTTAACGTTCGTTACATATGCTAGTGAACGATTCGGCGTTGACTAGAAATCTTCATTACCGTCTTAAAAAAAACTATAAGAAACATCTACGATGGTAACTTCTTTTCATAGACAAAATCGGTCTGTGTTTCACCATATAAATACACGGGTATCGATATTAATTCATAATAATGTATATCGTTAACAAACCTAACGTGTGAAAGAAAGAGACATACTAGTAAATTAATAAGGTCAAATTAAACTTCAGATCAATAATTACGGCAGAAATTAATGTTACCGTACTAATGTTTTATTTCAGCAAAGTGTTTTTATAAACATGCAATCCACCTTTTTGTCTTTTCGGTTTTTCTGACTTAATGATTTTTTATTGAATCTATGAACATGCTCATATGAAAACCGGGCTCATCAACGGCCAATATACATTATCCTTGTGTATCAGACGTCTTTGCAGAGCCAACGCTAGTGCGGACAACATTTCCAGTTCAATCTGCTTGACGTAATCACTATGTTTACGATATGATTTGCATGAAAAGGTTGTTGTTCAGATTAATGTACTGTTCATATAACGATTAGTGGGTAAGTAAACGTCGCTCACGTAGGACAAGGGACCCTAGTTTGGTTAAGTCTATTTCGAAATAAAACACATTTTGAAAATATTACACACATTTACTGTGATTTGGTGATCATCGTAGGTGTATCATACGAGAAGTTTTGTTTTAAGATTATGAAACACGTTTTTTTTACAGTTGTGCAATCTTGTTTGATAGAAACGATACAAATAATCACTGTGTTATATTATAATGGGGACCCTTCAAGTAACTTAGTTTACAAACGGTTTTAATAAATTCTGTAAAATAATTAAACCCAAATGAATGAGCGTTTATCATACATTAGATTGATCATGATTAATGATCTACTATTAAAACGTTTAATCACATATATAAGTCGTTTCGGTTAAACATACCATTGACCAACGAATAATGATGATATTGTGAAAATCAGTATTCATCAAAACGTTCAAACACAATTAAAGTAAATTAAAAAAAAAATTGTTGGATTCGATGGAATATAGATTTTAAAACACTCTGGATCATAGAAAAAAATACATTTTCACTCGTGGATGCGCGAACATATTATTTTCTATGATCACTCGTGAATTAAAATCGATATTCAACCCAATCCTACAAATATCCTCTATGTAAATAATTATAATTTCTAGCGGAGCCAAATACAAAGCAAATCATTTAGTATTGAGCGACGAACTTCAGTGCAGCGCCTAATTTGAACCACGGTGTTCCATGATAATGTGTTGTCCATATTCACTTGAGTATCTTCAGTTTAATAAATAAAGAATCGTGATGATTACATAACCATAAAAATAACTTCATTGAAAATAGTCGATACATTTGTGTTGTTGACAAAATCCTTTAAGTCGTGCTTGTATAACAAATCATGCGATGATAAGTTTAATGTCGTCTACTATCAGATTGGACATTTTCAAAATGAATTTAAGACGCATTGAATTCTTAACATACATCACCAAAAGAAAAATAATAATCGACATCTACATTTCCTTAAAGCATGGATTTCATTTTAATCACCGCCGCAGAACAGATTATTAAAAGCAGGGTCTAAAACAGATTCAATGTCAAGTATATCACTGTTCTCAACCTTGCTGACGTTACAGGTTAACATGAACCATGTTATATAGAAATCACATATGAATATGTTAAATGGGATGCCCACAGCGTTGCTTATACAGTGCAAAAAAGTATTGGTCAATGAGCAATACTTTGTTATATTTCTTAACACATGTCTATAAGCTTAAATATATTTTACAATCAATTTGTATATTTAAAGCTTTAAATCATATCCTGTTTCTAAAAAAGTTTGATCTGTTTTAGTGTAAACAATGTTTTGCGTACCATCAAATCGGTTAAAACCAACAATGCTGTGCAATGACCGTTCAGAAGCGGTCACACCGGCTTTTATAAGTGTTTTATATTTTATGTCGCTTTGTATATATTACCCTGTATTGTATAAGCAATGTGTCACTTTCCTTCAATTAAAGACTAGCGGCAGTATATAAAAATGAAGCTCCTGCTTTTATTCTATGAGTATAATTATATATATTTATTTAATGATGTAGAAGAAGTATTTTCTCTTATTGTATAGGCGATTGCTAATTGCCCGTGAGTACATTTGGTTGGGGACAATATGTGCTATTCTCGCTATTTCTCGAATATATCACTATTCATCTAGTTGGCTCAAAATAAGTAGAGATGTAGACTTAAGATGACTACAACAGTTTATTACATCAAATTGTAAATTGTATATAACGTATGTGATAAGCGTCACGTGTTTAAAAACATTTCCATTTACCGTCTCATTAATCACCCTGTTCAACCGTCACCCATCACCATAGGGAAAGAAAGAATATTACATAAATGTATGTTAATCATCATACGGCTTAACTAAAAATACAATATAATCCTTAAATGTCTGCATTGAAGTTCCAATCCCGAAGCACACTACTGTAAATCAATGAGTAGCAATATAGCAGTTCTTCTTCAAGGATATGTATGATGGCACTGTAGTAAGAGCAGTTTTTGTGTGTGACATTTGGAAACATGTTCAGATGGTACATTGGATCAATTCATAAACAATGTCTTAGCGGCATTTTAGGCACGTTTATTATCATCTTGGTTATCTAAACGAGATAATTCAGTGTGTCGTTATTTCAGATTTCAAATCAAACCCACTACCTACAACTGCAGGTGTTCTCCAAGATTATATACTAGGAATTATTCTCTTTCTTGTATACATCAATGACATATTTCGAGAGATTGATTACCCATTTCGCCTTATTTGCAGACGATACTTCGCTATAAATAATTGTCGAATCCAATTGATGTTGCAGGTTCTTCGAAGTCCGAGTCCCTCATTATTTTTAAGAAAGTGTAACCCGCAAGTCCATCCTCCCCTTTTGTCTTAGTTAAATCTAAATCAATGAAGTTACGTCTCATTTGAATATCGGTCTAAATTTATATAAGTCATGTTCCTGACATGACGATATTGCTTACATTAAAACCAAGGCTTTTCAAAGAATCAACATAATGCAATCATATAAATGTACACTCGATCGAAAGTCCCTTCTAACTATCTATACAACTTTGTTTAGAGTCAGTATTGAGTATTGAGACGTTGTCTTGGTACTTATAACAACAATAACTACTTCGGAGCCCGCTTACAATCACTGCACATTTTATACGATTGACACTGAACCCCTAACACACAGGCGAACAAAATAAAACTTACGTTACGCTATACAATTATCAATTATCTTACACCTTCATACTTATTTCATTGATCCCATCCAGTGTGGGAGATAGTACTGCGTATCATATGCAAAATTCTGATAATATTCGAACGATAGCATGTAAATAACGTTTCGGTCCTTTTTACCATCAACTTTAAACGAATTAAACTCCCTTGCGGCTGATATGAGATCCGCTATGTCATTTTCTGCTTCCAACGCTTAGCTAAATCAAGACACACAATCATTACTATGACAATTATCATGCACGACTTAATATTTATTGAAGCAGACTTAATGAACAATTGGATAAGAGGATTATCATGGATAACCCATATTATCGATGTGGTAAAATCAAAGATACTTATAATTATTTCTTCACGTGTCATTTCTATCGTGATAATCGTCGATCTAATTGCTTTCCAACCCATTACATTGCAACTTCTTCTCTTCGGTAAAAACATATAACATTAATTAAACAATATGTCAACATGTCCATGCATAATCGTAATATTTATACAACGTTTATGTTTGTCAAATTTACCCCATATGCGTTTTATAATTTTTGCGGTACAATTAAGTAAGTATTGATTAAGCTTAAGACTACTACCATCATCTCCGAATATTTTGAGGAGTGGTAAGCAAATATTCAAAAACAATATTTAACTTTTGGTAGATTGTTTAATCCCATGACAGAGGAAGATCTCATGATTTACATTTCGAATATTCGGTAGTTATTGTGTGTGAATAATTACTTGTAACGACTTAGATCGGCTTCTTTCTGAGATGTGTACCCTGTGTATTAAATGTCTACAACGCAAGTATCGTAAACTAGAACGACATTGTCATAACTTTTTCTCATTGTCATGCATTTATCCGTTTATTTGTACCACTGACAAACGATCATGATACTATCTCATAAAATGAATTGTACAACTAGGAAAAATGAAACTCCAGTTTCATTATCAGATAAGAAATTCGTGAAAACAACCACTTACCATATCTAGTAAACAACAATGTTGCTGAAAACCAGTTCCTATAATTAAGATCTGACCCGTTTAATAAGTTTCCTTATACTGCAACGTAATACTCGTATAAGGCGGGTTCATTATAAGTAAATGACACAGTATGACAATGCAAATACCGTTTAACGACATTCCATCAGAGGGATAAAGTTGATGCGGAAGAGCATTGGCGTGTTACAAGGTCGATTCTTGGGCAATATATCAGACTAAGTCGACACTTAAATAAAATAAAAATATGTTTACAAGTCTCGATTTGTATACTTATTTACAAAGTATGAGCATGAACTATCAGTTAGTGTTATGTGTGTATAATTATAACTTTCTTTGCGCAAAATCACTTAAACAATGCTCATTTACTTTTAAGTGTAACTTGTGTAGAGCTCAAATTATATGAACGCAAATACAACATATCAGATGAAACCTGAAAATATAAAAATGTGAAACATTTGTTACACCCTGTCAACCATTTAAGACAACTGCCATATCAAACAAACAAGTAAGAACAATACATGAAACATATAAAGAGAGTATGAATGTCCAGACTTCGTCACCAATGTAAGTTACTTAACTGCTCACAATTGACCTAATTTTGCACGGAACCGCCGCATGCTCAATTTAAATCAAAGGTAGAAGAGCAGTAAATAAGCTATTTACCAGGATGTTGAAATAACAGTTTTCATGTAATTACTATAGAAAATGCACGAATAATGTCTTCCAACCAATTAAATAAATTTCCAATGCTCATGACTTGCAAGCCTATCATATACGTATTATGCCTTTTTAAAAAGGAAACTGACATTTTAACGTCAATTTTAATATTGCAATAGTCCCATAATACATATAAATACGAATACAAAAACGTGACGTGTAACGTGAATGGTACTGTAGTGTAATATCCATACATAACACATAAACGTGTTTCGAATACAGGACTTACATATGTGTTTACGTCTCTAAAATGTATCAACATTGAATTGACTTATATTCTTTGTGAACTATGAAATTTTATCTTGTATAATTTAAAGATGCTCAGAAATATATGTTTAACATCGAGGACTATCGCAGCGTATTTATTGAAACGAAACACAATGTATCAAAAACCTTTTCTTTTATCCAAAAAGGTGTTAATGTGTTTGTGTTGTATCTTATGTTGCTCGTGCCCATATGTATTCACTCGCTCTATAACCATCACATCATGACGTATGTTAAAGACAATTGTCCGAAACATCTCCACTAGTTGATTACTGTCAGCGACTAATACGTTTATTTATGTTGGGTATATTTGACCATCAGAACTCCGACGTCTTACGTAATTTGCCATGCGTTGTCTGCAATATTGAAACAAGTTACACGAATAATAAAAATTACACTTATTTTCAAAAAGTATGAGACGCATCTGATGTTCTGTTTTAGAGACGCCACAGGCACAAATGTATGTATATACTTTATGTCACTATATTAAGTATGCGATGCTCTCGTCCTTTCAAAACAAACGTGAAAACAACATATAAACGACTATTCATTTAAAACATAAATTTACCTTACAAACTTTAAATGACGTTACAAACTTGAAATGACGTTACAACTTGAAACAATTGTTTGTTCAAAGATTACTAACACGAAACGTGTAATGTGTGAAATGAGTCAAAAAAAATTATAAGAAAAAGCCTCCCGATATCCATATGTTAACGTTTAACTGCGTGCGATGTTTACGAAATTACGAACCTCTAAGTCATAACTTGCAACGTCATGGAGGATAATGGAATGAACTAAAACATTCATCCACGTGACAAAAGTCTTTCGAAGCCGCAAGTATTCAAACATCAGCGCACATGAATGCTTCTTTATCAACATCGATTTTCCCACAATCGCCAAATAATGCGTATTGTGTACAGATATTCTGATTTGATCTGAAAACACGATATTTTCAATTTCATTCTCTTTTCAGTGACATGATCTGTCAGTTATACAGCACAATGATCTCATTAACACATCAATTGTTTGATTTAACAAGACTGACTTAATTTTGAAATAGGTTTTACAGATACCAAATACATGTTTAGCTGTAAAGCTGAGCCTTACAGCCTCCTCATTTTCATGACAAGATTGATAATGCCTTGGTGTACCAGATAGTGTATTAAATGAAAAAGAGTAAACGAAATTACAAATTATACATGGACATGACTGACGGCTCGCCGCAACACATTTGAATTTGTATATTTTATTTGCAATAAATAACACAGAACACTATTAGTAAAGAGCTTATATAAAAACAAAAAGAGTAGTTTGTCAAGGTCGTGTGCTTAATGCAATGTACTGTCAACCTCAGCAAAATATGGGCATTTGTCATAGCAATAATACTATTCTTCAAAAAATGTTTCATAGTGTTGCCTGTTTTTGCAGTAATCTATGTAAACAGGTTATGTTTTTCCTCTCTCATCTTTAATTATAAAACAACAATTATATTCAATACGATTCGGATGTCGGAATGTCGAAAATTACAATTATACCTAAAATAATTTTAAGCAATGTATGCAAGATCGGTAATAAAGTTAACTGATGTTAACTGGTTCCAATCGACTTAATAAATGAATCAACCGAACCCCGGCCTTTGCCAGATAAAAGATTACTTATATGCACCCGGGACACATCTGTATTATTAACGAATGAACTGTGATAACTGGACCGGTTTTAAGGTAGGCGAACGTGCCTTTGATCATGGCAACCATCAAAACATTCAACGCAATGTTCACACAGAAAAAAAATGTATTATAATACTGGAAACATAAATCATTTCGAAAATGATTGAAAGGGACATTTTAATAAATAATTAATATTACAAATACGATATATTTGTTTTTTTTTTGCGACACGATTGTCAGTATAGCTGATATTGATCTTAATAACTGTGTACGTATTTATTAATCGATAATGTTGTTAATGGCCTGTGATGATTTAAACACCTAAAGGTGAGTTTTCAAACTTTATAAAAAACAAATATGTTCAAAGATGTTACGCACAACTATGTGACACAATTTCCCAATACACAATACATACATACTGCCCTATCCTATAACAAGTCATACAGATCCTATTGTAAATTAAATTGATTGTTTAAATAAAAACGCATTGAAAAATACAAATTCCTTCGCGAAATAAAACGAGTAAGGACATTTTAAACTAACTATGATTTCTTTAAATAATACTATATTCGAACAGGTTAACACTCTTACCTATGTTTATATAGTTTAAACACGCACATGACTTTATTTTGTAGATTAAGCAAACTTAGATACTTTTCACCTGTACTATGAGGGTATTGAATGAAATATTTGGAGAAAAAAAAACAAATCTGGTGAGTAGGAATACAAAAATACGATTGTCGAAACTTTAATATTAAAAGTCGGAAAATGTACCATCAAGATTCCATAAACTTAATATCCCTTGAACAATACGCATGGTTGTTATTTGTTTGATAATGTATTTACAATTTTGTTAAGGTTCTTTACTGTGTTTTTTAAAACATACAGTATAGCTATGTATTCCAACACTGGCCCAGTCCTATATTTCCGCCTCCAGTTACGATAAATTTCAGAAGATTAGCAATAGCTTATCTGCATTTGCACGTGACTAATCGCTCAAGCATTCATATTCAAAACAACACCTGGCGCAGTGGTTTTTCGAACGTTTTCGATGTGCAAACATTCATCGAACCCATGGCTGATAAATATCATAGTAATAATGTTAGTCATATGCAACTACTTACACTTTGAACACGACCTTAACATATTATATTGTTATCTCGTAACAATCAGGCTTACTGATGGAACTTGCTCTGCATCACTGCAAAATGTATATAATATGTCATTCTTAACCCCTGACAAACAGGAGAATAAAGCGCAAACTGACTCCTCTCTATAAAGTTAAACATATATCGTACACCTTCATATTTGAGGTCATTGAACCTTCCGGCAAAACCATTACCATTGCAATAATCATGCCCGACTGAGGAAGAATGTCGTGGATAACCTATATTGTTGATGTGGTGAAATCGAAGATACCTATCATGTGTTCCTCACATGTACTTTCTTTCACGATGAACGTCTATTTAATGACATGTCTGCTTTCCAACCCTTTACTTTACAACTCCATCTCTATGGTCAAAATATATAACAATCATAAACGATATGTAAATATGTCAAGGCAGACATTCGTTACTGGCGTATATTGAAACTTACTTCCTTGAAGTAACATATGTCACGCATTTACCATTGTCCTGTGCAGCTACTGTCCATTATATTCACCCTTATTGTGCTATAAATCTCCATCTCTTCACAACTATATGTTACATTGACTACTTACCGTAGGCCCGATGATTATAACGCATTGTTTTACACAATTAAGTATTCTGTATACACGATGTGTTTTCTATATCATCTCCGAGTCTATTTCACATTACGTAAACATGTTTACAACCGCTATCACCTGCGAATTAATCAGCAGCTTATTGACTATTGACAGAAGAGATGTATCATGCCGTTTTATATATAAAACATTGTATATTTTTTGTCAAATTGACCATGTACGCTTATGTTATTATGCATGTTTATTAAATACATATTAATTTAACTATTGACTTCTACGCATCATCGCCTTATATTTTGCGAAACGTTTGCGTCATAATCTATGAGAAAAAACTTTTGTTAAATTTTAGGCGGATTGTTTAGTCTTATAGCGCAGGATAATTTTATATGATTTGCAGTTCGTCCGCAATGGGATTTTTTTTAGATATTTGGTAGAACTTTGAAATTATTTGTCCCCACTAACGGCTTCTTTCTGAGATGTGTCACCTGCGTATTAAAAAGCTTCAACGCAATTAACGTGAACTTTAACGTCATTGATATATTGTGTTCCCTGTGGCATTAATTTTACCGTTAATTTGTAGCACAAACGATAATTGCTAAAACCCATATTATAAATAGTAAAAATTGGAATAATAAAGTAGCATTATCAGAAGAGAAATTAGTGACACCATCCACTAACCTAATGATCACTACTGGGCGTGTTCATTATAAGAAAATGAAACAGAATGGCAATTCCAATACCAGTTTACGAGATTCAAATACCATTTTACGACATTCAAATACCGTTTTACGACACTCAAATACCGTTTTACGACATTCGAATATCGTTTAACCACATTCAAATACCGTTTAACGACATTTCATCTGAGGGATAGAGTTGATGCGGAAGAGCATTGACATGTTACAATGCCTCTACCTGGGAGATAGATATATAAGTTGTTGAATGACATTGAGAGCAATGCGCATGTCGCCTGATTCGTGGAATCCAGCTTTATTTGAAAATGACATAAACAAATATAAGTCATGTACATATATTTAATTGATATAGCAACACATTAACAGGTTGTCTTTATTTAGTTCAAACGTTTGTGTTCGTGTTATTGGTAAGCTCCACGACTATTATACAGTAATGTCTGGTGCCTCTTAAGTCTGCTTTGGTAAAAGCTCAAAATGACATGTTCAACTTAAAACAATACATGTTCGTTTATTGCTATTCATCAATCGAAATCGTTAAAATAAATAAAATGTAGGTAAAGCTTAATATCGATAATTAAGTAAACAAAAACATGTTTCACCGATAACATCATCATTTTATATTGAATGCACGAATAATTTCTAATATCGTAAAACTTAAATAAAGTGAAATTTTGATTGCCTCTGAAGGATAGAAATTGAACAGCATTATAGAAAGGGTCCTTTATTTGAGGCTAGTTACCAATTTGCTAAAGGTCTGACATAACACAAAATAAACGCACACAAAAACAAATATAGACATAAAACAGACAACAATAGGAATTACAGTCGAAGAACGGTCCATCCTCATAAAGAAAAAACAGATTGGTCTCTGTTTTATTAAAAGATAATTCAGTAGTGTTGTTTCTCGTGTTATTGAATAGTTTGTAATTAGTTAAGTCAGTGTTTGAGTCGACGTATTGATCAGAAGAACCAATGGATAGGTTGATTACTTGTATCGAGCCAATCTACATTGTTTTTAAATGTATAAACCAATTGCAAAGTGTGTCAAGTAACAATTCTGGCCTGAAGTTGCAATCCCCTTCGGGTTAACTTTGTATTAAGACTTGCCACAGAAATGTGTCCAATTAGCATTTTTCCGACGCTAGCAACATACGCAATTATCTATGATTGACCATGTTTTGTTCTTTTGTTCCTGTGATGTTTTTACTACCTTAGTTTAGTTAGTTCTTAACGTCTCCTTATTTATAGATTTTCCAGAAGCTTACGTCGACCATAAATAGACACTGCCTTATTACACTTGATATCGCTCTGTATTGCATATAAAGGTTTCAGTTGTATATATAATAAACGTCAATAATGTTAAGCATTTAAAATTTACTCATATACATATATTGATGTATAAGTGTAGACGCAGTTGCTGTTTTGACAATAATCGAACAGTGATGGGGAAATACGCGCATTTTCATGACAAAGGCACTGCCAAGGGCAGTAGTTTGGTCAAATGTGGGAGAGATTAAAGCAGTACTTCCATTTGCAATATATTATCTTGGCTAAAGCTTAATAATTTTGTAAACCGGGTCTCGTCATGCAATTTGTCATTGTTCCCTGCCATGTCGAGTTTAGAGTAGATTCATGAACATCCATCTTATAAGTTGACTCATGGCTGTGGGCATCGGATGAAGTCCATAGAATAATTTAACGCCAAAATTGCGTACATTACAATCGACAAATTCATATTTATACAAATTATGTTATTAACAACGCAAACAAAAACCAAACAATACATTGAAATAAGAGCATGTTTCCTTATTAAAATTATGTGTTAATGATGTACATTATTTTATTTTTGGTTTGTTGTTTCAATACTGTTAATTCATTGATGCAGTCGCACCTAGTTAGGGGGTTAAACTATGCTATACTTATCCATGAATCGTCCTGTTTATATGTATTATGGCAACTATTTAGAATATGCAACAAAATAAAAAGAATAATAGATGAAAACCACGAGAGATGTTTTTTCATATATTAAAAGTTACTAAGAATAATCAGTGTTTNTCTGCCTGGGAGATAGATATACAAGTTGTTGAATGACATTGAGAGCAATGCGCATGTCGCCTGATTCGTGGAATCAAAGCTTTATTTGAAAATTACATAAACAAATATTAGTCATGTACATATATTTCATTGATATAGCAACACATTTACAGGTTGTCTTTATTTAGTTCAAACGTTTGTGTTCGTGTAATTGGTAAGCTCCACGACTATTTTACAGTAAAATTGTCTGGTGCCTCTTAAGTCTGCTTTGTTAAAAGCTCAAAATGACATGTTCAATTTTAAACAATATATGTCCATTTATTGCTATTCATCAATCGAAATCGTTAAAATAAATAAAATGTAGGTAAAGCTTAATATCGATAATTAAGTAAACAAAAACATGTTTCACCGATAACGTCATGTCATTTTATATCGAATATAATAGGAATTACAGTCGAAGAACGGTCCATCCTCATAAAGAATAAACAGATTGGTGTTTTATTAAAAGATAATTCAGTAGTGTTGTTTCTCGTGTTATTGAATAGTTTGTAATTTGTTAAGTCAGTGTTTGAGTCGACGTATTGATCAGAAGAACCAATGGATAGGTTGATTACTTGTATCGAGCCAATCTACATTGTTTTAAATGTATAAACCAATTGCAAAGTGTGTCAAGTAACAGTTCTGGGCCTGAAGTTGCAATCCCCTTTAGTTTAACTTTGTATTAAGAATTGCCACAAAAATGTGTGCAATTAGCATTCCGACGCTAGCAACATACGCAATTATCTATGATTGACCATCTTTTGTTCTTTTGTTCCGGTGATGTTTTTACTACCTTAGTTTAGTTAGTTCTTAACGTCTCATTATTTATAGATTTTCCAGAAGCTTATGTCGACCATAAATAGACACTGCCTTATTACACTTGATATCGCTGTGTATTGCATATAAAGGTTTCAGTTGTATATATAGTAAACGTCAATAATGTTTCGCATTTAAAATGTACTCATAAACATATATTGATGTATAAGTGTAGACGCAGTTGCTGTTTTGACAATAATCGAACAGTGATGTGGAAATACGCGCATTTTCATGACAACGGCACTGCCGAGGGCAGTAGTTTGGTCGAATGTGGGAGAGATTAAAGCAGCACTTCCATTTGCAATGTATTATCTTGGCTAAAGCTTAATAATTTTGTAAACCGGGTCTCGCAATGCAATTTGTCATTGTTCCCTGCCATGTCGAGTTTAGAGTAGATTCATGAACATCAATCTCATAATTTGACTCATGGCTGTGGGCATCGGATGAAGTCCATTGAATAATTCAACGCCAAAAACTGCGTAAATTACAATCGTCAAATTCATATTTATACAAATTATGTTATTAACAACGCAAACAAAAAAAAACATGACATTAAACCAATACATTGAAATAAGAGCATGTGTCCTTATTAAAATTATGTGTTAATGATGTCCATTATTTTATTTTTGGTTTGTTGTTTCAATACTGTTAACATTGATGCAGTCGCACCTATTTAGAGGGTTAAACTATGCTATACTTATCCATGAATCGTCCCTTTTTATATGTATTATGGCAACTATTTAGAATATGCGACAAAATAAAGAGAATAATAGATGAAAACCACGAGAGATGTTTTTTCATATATTAAAAGTTTCTAAGAATAATCAGTGATTGTCAACGAACGTTTGATCTTTGAAAGAAGGTAATTACATTAAACTGGTTTGATAAATAGAGTTTAGTATGACTAAACTATCACTATGAGAGTAGAGTTATATTGATTGGAAGCGCTAAATATACATATACACATAGTATTCACCCGGACGAAACATATTTTTTTTTTTTTACACACCAACATTTTAACGCATGCAATCGTGGGTTATAATCATGTAAAAAATACATAGGATCCAATGTCGATTACATAAATTAACTGTATTCCGTAGAGCGGCACCCGAAAAATACCTGATGAATAATAAACATACGTCAACATTAACATCGTACACGAAGATGTCAAAATGCCATTAGCATTGTCAGTAACAATTGGAACTAGTTTGTTGTACGTACCATTCCCTGTTAAGTTGCATATGAAACGCATAAAATCAAGTTTAGGAACGTATAGGAATTACATACTCTCAGAAACAAATATATACCAACAAAAACAACAACACAACAAAAAACCATAACCAGACTGTTTAAAGTGTGATACATTTAAAAAAAGTTTATTTGCAATAAATCAAGAAGGAAAACCCATGTGGATAAAAATAAAATACGCACAGTCAAAGCCATGTACATGTATAGATATAATCGAACGAGTGTACACATATAACATAATCAAAATAGCATCTCGCTGAAAATAAATGAGTTATAAATAAGAAAGTAAATTAATATTTAATTCGAATCGCAATGTATTAAATATACTCAACTATTCACTGTTATAATACCTGTTATAACTCGTACAAAAGTAGGAGAAGGTAATAACACTTAATATGTGAGTTTGAGGACATAAAAACTACGCAGATACATATGTGTATAGTTCAATGTTGCGCACGTATAAAAATGAATAATACGTTAGTAAAGATACATTGAGCAATCAAATAGGTGTAATTTTACTTACCATATTTGTAATTCGGTCTTAATTTTGCTTTTCTTAATATAGCTAATCGCACGATTGAGCACAGCATTCCGTATCTATACATTTTATATGGTAAGTAGTTAGAATTATTCTATTAGCTAGTTAGTATTATATTAGTATAGGTGTGCTTGTCATCATGTGTCTGCAATTGTTCATCCCATACTGATGTGATTGCTGAGTTCATGTTGATGTACATGTATATT
Source organism: Dreissena rostriformis (assembly GCA_007657795.1). NCBI lineage: Eukaryota > Metazoa > Mollusca > Bivalvia > Myida > Dreissenidae > Dreissena > Dreissena rostriformis. The sequence goes on along the minus strand of VMBQ01000397.1, from coordinate 9,171 downwards.
GTAAAACTGATATCAACGCCTCGTGGATACCCATGCAAGCAGTTGGTGTTTTAACTAGCTTAACGGATACGAAAACACAGACTGAGATCACACTCGAAATAATGTATAATTAAAATAAAACCAACCACGAATGCTCACTTTAACTTGCCATATACCATTGATTGATTTAAACAATGATGTGGAAAAGGGTTCATTGTTCGAGATTAATAAATAGCTCGATACTGCTCATGGGAAGTCGTGATGGTGAAAGTATACGAATACATACTATGTTTCATATACGCAATGAAAGTTGAATCCATTCTTTTTATTTGCGCTGTGTCTTATGTGCATACATAGAGCAAAACAATCCAAATAATACTATCTTATGCGACGTTCCCAACTCCATGTTGATTACTGACTAATTGTGTTTGGGCCCTGTGATACGTTTTGTTCATTCACAGTTGTTATTGGATATTTGTCCACACATTTACAACGTCTGATTGGAACCACTTTCTAATACTTCGTGGAGAGCTAATAATGTCGACACTGACCAAAAACAGTAATCATTAGTGAATCTTCAGAAAACGAAATTTGCAGATGTTGAGGACTTCAATTCTCGCCGTTTTTAGGGTCGATTTGTCTATTATTATGATGATCGCTTACACTGTTTACAACCGTCGGTCGACTGGTCGAATATTCGCTAACTCTACTCTACAAACAAGACCAGGACAGTATAAAGTCATATTTCCTCTGTGATCCGTTTGTCAACGTTTATATTCTTATGCAAAGAAAACTAAAATACATTAGTAAGAATCGAGAGCTAGTTTTTTTTTAAATAAACAATAACATATATTTAATGACAAAAATCCATATAATATGACACTTCACATACATTATGTTATCCTATAACTTGCAGAAATCTTCTTACGATTATGCGAGAGCAATTGTATAAAACTTTTCTTACTTATCTTAATGTAAGGTTTTGTATCACCTTTGAATCACTTCGCATCATGCATTGACTAGTTTTAAATTGAAACCAAACATATAAACGGTTCTCAACAAATCATTAAAGCAAAACATGTCGTTATTGTTATGTCGCTGTTATAAACGTTCGTTGAATAACATGATCATGCTAAAATGCACCGTAACAGTATTTGTATACACTTGATATTATGTTTGCTTATGTTTCATGTAGTTCCCAATTACTTTTACAAAAATGAAATCAACCATACGTATTCCGATTTTCGGACTTAATGAAGTGTCTGTTCAATGTATGAACCGGCTAATATGACCACCAAGATAATCAACGAAACATCTACAATTTACATGCGCATCAGATCTCATTGCAATTCATGGAAACGCTAGTCGGGAAGTTCTTCTAGACACCAATTACTGTTCAATCTGCAAGACGTTATTACTTTGTTTACGATGTGACTTGCATAAAAAAGGTTGTTGTTTAGGTTAATATACCGTTACTTTTAACCATTATTGGGTAAGTAAAAGTCGCTCACATATGACACGGGTGGCCTATTTGGGTTTATTCTATTTCGGAAGAAAACAAATTTCGAAAATAGTACATATAATTGTGAGTTGATAAACATCGTATGTGTGTTATACGAAAGCTTTGTAGTTGTTTTTAGGTTAGGTTAAATGTGTTCACACATGTATGCAATTGTTCATGATAGAAACGATAAAAACAACTGGTTACAAACTACAAAAAGCCGCAATATTTCCTTCTGATGAAATGTATGCGGTTTCAATTTACGAATACACATTGCCTTTTTTAGTTAATACCAATCATTGAATATATTAATTTTGTTTAATATTACATAAATTCACACACTTAGTCGCGTTGATACTTGTTTTTTTTTGGTTGAATGTACCACTATATGCTGTTAGAAATAATTGTCATTTAACTGTCTCACTGATTTCATGTGTAGATATGTTTGTCCCAACGAACTACAAAACATTGTGATAAATATGTTGAATATAACAATAGTTACTTTGGCTTAATTTAATCGAACTTATGGGCTATTGTGCAATAAGGTTATGTTAGGATAACTATTGATATTATTGTCACTTTGCAGTTTATACAGCACTTTAGTTTTGATGTGGTCTCAATTGGATAGTAATAAGAATGCTATGATTTATATTATGTATATCTTATTGTGATAAATACACGTTAAAATAAGTAAATGTAAATTTTAAAAGTACGATGAAACGGTAACTGTTCAACGTTGTAATAACTATGTCTTCATCACATGTTTGATGTTGTTTAATACATAATATAACACCAGTAAAGCATTGTGTATTATAATATTATGGGGACCGTTCATGTATCTCAGTTTAGAAACAGTTCCACAACTTTTGTGAAATGATTAAACCTATATGCATATACCATATTGTAGTAAGCTGGATTACTAATCGTCTGCTTAAACGTTTGATCACATATATAAGTATTTTCGGTTAAACATACCATTTACCAACACATGATAATGATATGTATACTATAAATATTCATCAAAGTTTAAACACAATACATTTCAAAATGTAATTAATAAATTGGTATTTCTTTGAAAGTGATACATATGTGCTATATTTTCATATTATTTAACTAATGAAACTAATAATTGGTTGCTTTACAACCCATAAGACGAAAGCCGAACGGTGGCATTAACTTCCGAGGTTTGACGCTATAAACGGCACACACGTCCACATGTATGTTTTATTATACTATACATTGACTTCCATTTTGGCCGCATGAGAGTGCTTTGTTAACAAATAAGTTATCACTCATTCGTATAGTTATACTTATATTCCTCATTACTCGACATTATAAATAATTTGATAGCACTAATACACCAAGATCACAAGGTGCAACTAGTACACCGTGTTAATATTTGTATTCCAATTAGCCTCTAATATACATATATACATAGTGTAAATTCGCAAATGCAGTTTTAATTTTAAAATTAATATGAAGTGTCGTGCTCAGAATGTGTTGAAAAATACATGAATTACATTTTGCTACAGTGGTTTAGTTACTTTCCTAGACATGTTCCAAGAATCGAGATTCTGCCCAGTTCAATCAGTTGGTTTCAAATTGTGTCTACTGATCCACTACGGGCGTGTTCATTATCAGTATGACGCCACATGACAATTTAAATACCATTTTACGACATTCAAATACCATTTACGATATTCCATCAGAGCGATGAAGTTGATGCGGAAGAGTTGATGCGGACACAGAGGTCAACGCATAACGTTTGAGCTGGAAACATGCATTTGTGAAATAACAAGCAATGTTTATTCTGACTCGTGATTAAAAAGAAGTTTAAGATGTATGGCCCGCGACATTCAAAATGGGTCTTATACCATGTATGTGAGTACAATGTATGTGAAACAGTAAAAAAATAATATAGTTACATAGACTAGTTACGGACTATTGTAGCAAATCGTAATGATGTGTTAGGACACATATACATTAATTAGATATAGATTTTACTTTAGGAATTGCTATATTAAAATGTGCGCAAAAAAATGTTTAAAACAATGTGGAAAGATGTTTTCGAATTATTTGCAGTTTGTATTAAGCTTTAACTTATAGACAATATCATCAAAATTCCAAGAATTATTCACTGTTCATTTTTTTTTAAACGGACAGGAACAATTTTATGTTCAAAGCTAGTATAACAAAGGTATGAGATTTGATATGGACATCATGAATTATAAGAGAACATTAAAAATGGAATGGAATTCGAATGAAAACTTGATGTTAGTCTACATGTTCTACAATAGGAATGATACATTCTATAAAAACTACTTATATTCGCTATAATTCAAAGAAATCACATCTTGTAAACATGGCTGTTGTTTTCCCATTATTACTGGATATATTAAGCCTATATTATATCACACTTAAAATAACAATGGTATGTATACTGTTTGAATACTCAACTTTGAAACACCAATATGCCAAGCAAAGTGGAATAGCCTTTTTAGTAGTGATAGTTCAGAGTGGGAATGATTATATGTGTGGACTTTTACAACCACAAAATATTAATACATGTATTTGCTCCAAGAATGTTTGACTCACATTACCGTAACTATAAATACATTGTTAAATAAAATGACAAAAGATGTATTTTTTGTAAGACCGTAATTAGTGAATTTATATGTGAGGATCATTCTTTGTTATGTTGTAGCGAATGTCTGTTTTTCTTTTCACAAGAGCATCTTAGACTTTACTTAGAAGAAGCACGTGTTCATTCATTTTGGAGTTGTAATATTGTGCAGATGTTATACAATAACATAACGTCTGTTATTTAAAATATTGATAACAATTTCGGTTTTGATTATACAACCTTCATACTGGAATCAGTTAGCAAATTATCTGTAACATATAATAGTGTTTGTCTTGAAATAAAACTGTATATTTGTCTTTGTAAACGTGAAATGGTAACCCCACAAATTCATGGTGTACGAAATCGTTGTAAAATAGCCTTTGTAACTATACAAAAAAACACATTAAGCAGACATTTACGAAATTCTGTTGGCATGTGTTGAGACTTTTATAATAAGTTTGATGATATCGATTTTAGGTATTATTGTAGAAAATAAATTGGTGGCAACTTGTTAATCCTCTGAAAATTATTGCAGTTGTGTCTTCAAAAAAATGCGTTTGATTTTTCTCCGTTAACGCAAGATTGTAACCCCAACAAATTATGGTCTACAAAAAGGAAACTAGTATCGGCAGTTATTTAAGAAATACGTTTTATTAAACATTTAAAAAAGTGCTTAGGAATTTCAGGAGTCGTTATGCCTTCGAACCTATTTATTTTGTATGATCGCAATTGTTATGGCTCGTGCATGCATTATTGTCACATGATATGCTTGTACCGCACTAAGTTGTGGCTGCATTCATGTTCGCAGGGTACATTAAGTATGCATATTGGTAAATAAAGTGTATTGTTTAATACCTTAATACCTAGTCATTTATCAAAATATTAGATGTTATTATATTGTATGACGAAAATCATCAATTCAAATAATATTTGATAGAATGATGTCTGTCGGCAAAATACAACACCGCCATAAAAAACTAAAATACGCTTATGACGGTTAAAATCAGTCTTAATGTGTTCATTTATAAAGGTGTGATGAGTGGTGTCATTGCGGTGGTCGCGTTAATTATTCATTCCAACCACGGTTGACGAGAATTGAATTGTTATATACACAGGAGAAGCTACTATATGAATAACTGATGAATCGTTAATTCAAAAACGATAATGACTCATAAAAAAAGACATTCGAACGACTTCCAAGGATCGGTTGTATTGTTAAAATAGTGCGTGGTGTAATCAGGATTATATAGGTGAACAACATTTCGTTTACATGACGGACGTGCACGCTTGTTAAAACCGAATACTGGCGATACTGATTAAGCAATTCTATGGCATAATTACACTCAATACACATGTCAATAATTATTATGTCGTTCTTATAAAAAAATAGCAATTTTTCAATCTGAAATCGAATGCCCATTTGTCACTGCAGTTTAAGAACGATAGTGTTTTCATCTCGAATTCATTTATTCACCAATTATCGTTAAAGCGGTGTGCGTATTACAATTCAATTATAGTGAAAACATGATGAATTTTATTCCGACTGTTTAAATGAGCCTCGTTCTGGAAAAACTGTGCTTTATGCATATGCGGAAAGTTTCATCCCAGGTTAGACTGTGTACAGGATAATCAGGGTTTACATATCCCACATTCATGGAATGAATTTCCATTTTAAAGAACTCTCCTCATAACGAAAATCCAGTTTAGGCGTAAAGTGTCGTCCCCGACAAGCATGCGCGACACTTTACGCCAATGCATGAGGTCCTATTTTACCAGAACGAAGCTCATTGTTCTGGTGAATGCTTTCAGTAAACTTTTAGTGCATATCATTCATCATATATAATTGCCATAAACAATACTGATGGCAACAAGTAACAAGTGTTTCGTTTCATTCCCACTGCAATATCAGCTATGGGTAGTTGTTGTTTCTTTATTTTCCCTATCTTTGTTAGACAACATGTTCCTTGTGCTTCATGGTTCATAATATGTTCCTGACCTTATACTGCATAACATAATGATGCAACACATTCATCAAAACTATCAATATCGAGCGTATGCGGTTTTCTGCTCTCGCCTTTTATTTTCAGGAATCATCGTAAAGTTTTCAATATCACTTTTGAGTCAATGTTTCTTTGTTGTCTTGCTCTAAAATACGTTGATTGACAGTGCATATTGTCAATGTCCGCGACTTATTCGTTCCGGTCAGGAATTGAATTGCCACTTCATTTGAAGTTACATCGTCAAATGTCATCAAGAACCATTGGATGGAATCATACAATTTAATACAATCTTCAAATGATACGTCTAGAACAATTTGACCTGAACTTTGCGAATCAGTCTTTCAGTTGTCGTAATTTTAAGTTTTAAATGAGTCATCTTCAATTTTGTTTTGCTTAAGATCATCCCATACTTTTTTTAATCTTATGTTATCAAAATTATCTGACATTTGTGTTTCTTCTTTTCAGACTTTTATTTTATTTTTCTTAATTAAAGAAGTTTCACTTGACAGTTTTATTGAAACAGACGACAATACTTCAGATTGTGATTTATTTATTTATGTATTTATTGATTGTATTCTTATATGTATTGTTACGGATAACAATGTCATAACATAACAACACAATCTACATTTTCCAATGATTTTATTTGCTCATTAAGTGTGTTGATACATTTAAAAGAGTTCAATCGTCTTAAAGTCTTATATGTATTTGACATTTAATCAGAGATGAAAATTAAAGAAGGTAGTCCCTAAGAACATGTACTAGCAGTGTGAAGTAGTTGTGTAAAGCAAAAGGTTATATAACAGCTCGTTATTCTTTCTCTAAAATCAGTAAGCTGTAGGATAAATTGGTTTTCGCTCTTCTCCTCCCCCAGATAAACCTGATAATAAATTGTCCACTTGTACGTTTTAATTTGGAAAACTTTACAGACGTGGGAATGCGGGTAATTTCTCGAAAATTGACGATCATTTGTTTTCAAGTGTATTAAGCGTCGTCATTGTGACTTTGAGACAAGTTCATGACTCGTTTACTCCTTTGGCTCCTGATTTGCCATCACAATTATACTGCGTATGAAAAAATGCATGCGTTTCATAGTATTATCAGTATTTAACGTTTGATTGTACTGTTTTCTAACAATTGATTGCTTTTCGTGATTGGTGACAATAAAAACGCTACGACAGCAACTTTATAAGACTCGTTTCTAGTAAACATATATCTAATAAGCGTTAATAGTAGTGTTAATTACGTTCACTTTAAGCATGTTTGAATGTATACTATATAATGAAACTCTAAAATAATTCTGAAAATAATTCGATATGAAATACTTGTAGTATTATCTTTATCTTTTAATTATATATTTTATCAAACCGTTCATAAAGACTTAAAGCTTCTTACTTTGTTTTTCTTTTTTGAAATTGTGTTTGAAATTGTGTTTGACCTATGGTTTTCAAAAAAAAACATTATTGATTATCTGCATAGCGTATTATATCTATCACACATGCTGTGTTGTTAACGTTTTAACTCATTCATTCAATAGTAATGTGTTATTGATGTTGGTAATAAACGATAAGTAAAACTTTTAAGATATTCAAAAGCTCGTTCGATATTAAGTTTTCACAAAACCTTAAAATCACTCATATCGTGTCGGCCAAGTAAAAAAAAAAAGCAAATTTATTGAATTGGCATGGATACACATGTACGTCGTATAAACGCTTTGAATCAAAGGAAATATGCTCATGTATTCAGGTATGATAATTGATTTTATGAGGTAGTTTACTTTAATAATTCATTCGACTCGCGGTTCTTTGAAAGCTAACTGATTGGTTATATACTCCGGAGAACCAATTGTATAAATAACTGATGGATCGTGTAGTAAAGCCGTTACGTCATAGATTGTTTGGCGTATATGGACCTTGTTCTGGGAAACGTGGGCTTAATGCATATGCGTAAAGTTGTGTCCTCGATTAGCCCGCGCAAACACGATTGGACTAGCCGACGATAGTTCAAAGAAGCTGTATCATAGCATGGGTGTATCTACGTTCCAAACTTGTATCACAGTTTGTGTATAATATACTAATCTCGTTGGCAAGTGAGCATAATTGTTTGTGCAAAATTTTGTTTAAGATTTGTTTGTTCTTTCATATTACACAGTTTGTTAAGTGCGTATATTAACTCCATATATTTCATGCTTTCCAATATATCTAATTGTTCCTGCGTGTGATCACATTTTTGTGTTGGCAGTTCCAGATATCTGCTCAATTTTGCAATCAGAGATTGCAACACGTCATTTATCAGACATATTTTCGGGAAAAAACTCTCATTGACAGTGCGCTATGTGTAGTTAATTATGCGATCTTAAACGCATTAGCGAAAAATTAGGTCGATGTCTACCTATTTTGACAGTCCATGGAAATCAGTAAATCGTTTTAAATATGAAAATAATTGATAATGTTCTTTTGTTCAGTAGCTAAACTTCGTAGCCAAATAATAAAAAAATATTCATATACGTGCAAGAGGAAACCAACGCTAGTTCGTTCAAGCTTTATGGCCATTCATACATCATTAGAACCGAGACATAATAACTGTCTCCTGAGGCACCACTGAATGAATGACATATGAACCGCGAATAATTATTGGTTACTTAAACAGTATGTGAAGTGCTAAAAAAGCCTCGATCTGGGAAAACTGTGCTTAACGCATGTAAGTACAGTGCCGTCCAAGATTAACATGTGCTGTCCACACAGTCTTATCAGGGATGGCTCTTTTCTGAGCTTCTATGGAATTTATCGTTTTTAAATAAAGTATTTTCTACCAAAAAATCCAGTTTACACAGATTTGTATCTCACCAATTCAAAGAGGCTGTATTGAACGTTAAAACAATTTAAAGTATGAAAGCTCTCCTATAAGGGAAATCAAACGCCACACAAGGAAATGAATATTCGACTTAACTAACATCATTGATTTTAAGAGTTATATACTAAATTTGCATGTCAAGTGTTATATGAGCTTCGTTTTAGGAATAGTGGACTAATTGCATGTACGTAAAGAGTCGTCCAAGATAAGCCTGT